>WSLO01000912.1:0-11599 GCA_019677385.1 Ceratobasidium sp. 392 | reverse complement strand
ATCCGAATCTCCGGCTGCCCAGGAGATATTTCTACTCTTTTTGCGGAAAGATGGAGTGCAAGAGCTCAGACAACGGTCAAGGATTGGCGTTTTGACGGTCAACGTAAATAATTTCAATAACCTGTTTAATTTAATGACATGATCATGCAAACCATTCATTCATGTGTAGATGCGAACAAAAAACATGTGCCACGCTCTACTAAACCAAAAATGAACAGGGAGTTAGCTGCTTCGCACCGATCAGGTAATTCTTGGCACTAGGTTCATCGTTTGAGTAGAGAAGTAATACTACACCACACATGTCTTACAAATCCCGAAAGGCTTCATCATAGGACTCGCAGGCCTCTTTAGAGTAGGTTGTATAACGAAAATTCATGGGGATTATTAATTGACGCACTGCAGGAGGCCATATTCGCGAGTGGTATGCCTCGGTACTGCCGCAATGCATCCGTAATGTGTGAACATATGATATTAAGGCGCATTTCTAAGATTTATTTTGCTATCGTCAACGCTGTGAGGCTCGAAACCCGAGCTTTGAACGCTCTGAGATTGATACTGACAAGTACCAATTGCCACCGTTCGGGATCTGTCAGTTTCCGTCGTTGAGAATTTGCATCCGAACACTGTCATTGTCGCCGTTGCCGCCGCCCTTCCCTCGAGACATAAAACAGCGTGAAATCATGCCGGGTGTACGTGACATCAGGCGAGTTTGTCTGCTCTGCACATTATCAGCCCAGTCCAAAGTCTAGATTTTGCCTGAGAGCTAAAACATTCATTTGTTTATAGCGCCGACGCATTCATTGAGGCATACTCTTCCCATCTCAAGCGTTCGGGCAAGCTCGAGGTCCCAATCTGGGCAGACCTCGTCAAGACAGGTGCCTACAAGGAGCAATCACCGTATGATCCTGACTGGTACTATGTCCGTGCTGGTACGTTTACATTCAATGCTTAATGAATTAATAGATATCGTGCTGAGGGGGATATTTGGGTAGCTGCCGTTGCACGACACATCTACCTGCGGAAACATGTTGGAATCGGTGCTCTGGCTAAGCTTCACGGTGGACGAAACCGCAGGGGTAACCGCCCATCCCACCACGCCGATGCGAGCACAAACATTCAGCGCAAGGTGAGCTTGAGATGCTAATCGCGACCTTCCGAACCAAACCATCCCGGTCCACCGTTACCTTGAACTCGTTCTCAATACTCCACCCTACAGGTCTGCCAATCCCTAGAGAAGATTGGTGTTCTCGAGCTCGCACCTGATGGCGGCCGACGCATCTCCCAGGACGGTCAGCGTGATCTCGACCGCATCGCAACTGCCGTCGTTGAGGCTGCGAAGGAGGAAGAAGGGGAAGAGGAGGAAGAAGCGGCCGAGGAGGAGGAGGAAGAGTAAATATTTTCGCTCTTTGTTGGTGTGTCCCCTTCTCTCCCGTTGCATTTTTGCTCTTGTACACATGCATGGTTTATGTATGCTCTATGACACAAAAACTGATATGCGCGGTACGGCTGTGCGCTTTTTACTGTGCGTTAATGGGAAATAGTGTCAAAGTGAAAGTTAAAATCATCGGGCTTTATGTGTTGGAAAGGGGAGCAATGCTTTAAATTTGTTGCATTAGTGTCAGTTTGGTGTATGGATATCCTCAATGCTCCAAACCGGCCGAATCCCCACACTGAGGCCATCATACTCTTCGTTCCGAAACCTTTCGAGCGATGTCCAAGCTACCATTACTGCGTTGTCTGTGTATGCACTTGTGTGAGAGTGAATGAAGCAAGGACAGGACGAAAGTGCTGACCACTGCATAACTCTGGGGGTGGAAACACCAATCTGATTTCAGCGCTTGGGTCACAGTCTTGCACAACATTTTGAAGCCTGCGATTTCGAAAAGTTCGGCGAGAAGCAGAGAGTTAGACCACTAAAGAGACTCACCTCTCCCTGAGATAAGCATTGCTTGCCACTCCTCCGCTTACAACAACCGATGTAGGGTGTATACCTAGTCGCACACACTCTTTCAATCCAAGTTTCAGCTTTGCTTCCAACTGAGCAACAGCAGCCCTCTGAAACGCAGCCGCAATGCTCTGACGCTCGTCCAAAGACATAGCATCTATGGTTCGACAAATTCGCTCCTGCATAGCCGCTCGTTCCGGCGTTGGTGGGTGCTTCGAAGCGGAGTTGACCGACAAATCGATGGGCTCGAGGGCCATGTTTGGGTTTGATTTTCCGAGGATGTAGGAGCGTACAGAAGATATGAGTCCAGAGTAGCTGAACGCTAGTTTTCCTGGCATCGGAACGTGAAATGGGGCGTCTAACGGTATGGCGTCCAGGGCAAATGCTTCGAGAGATGCACCAGCGCTACGTTCTTTTGACCAAGGGACGTGAAGGAGAGTTGCCACACGGTCGAATGCGTTGCCTATGCTTTCGTCTCGAGTTGTAGCCAGAATTTTGAATTCGGTGCTGGAACGTGCGAGTAGAAGCAACGTATGTCCGCCGGAAATAAGCAGAGTTAAGAATGGGTAGGCGGGCGGAGGGTGAGAGGTAAAGAGTGCTGTAAGGGCGTGCGCTTGCTAATAGAGATGTTGTTAAGACCAAGTTAGGGGTGAGATAGTTAGGCACATACCATATGGTGTACACCAACGAGGGGTTTGTTTAGTGCAGCTGCTAAAGCACGAGCCGCATTCGCGCCTACGTTTAGACACCCAGGCATTCCGGGACCTCGCGTAAACGCGATGCCGTCTACATCGTGAATGTTAAGTTTACTTTCCGCCAAGGCTTGCCCTAGCGCGATTGGCTGAAAGAAAACACATCAAAAAGGCTCTCCAATATGTAAAGCTCACCCACCAGATTTTTATCGTGCGTCTTGAGCGCTACTTGAGGATGTATACCTCGGAATTCTTCATGTCTGTTGAAAGATCATCCGGATACACGGGTTAAGGTCGGATTGAAAGCTCTCACTGGACTTACTCGGCGTGTTGCTTGAGTATGACATTTGACAAAACTCTGGCATCGTCGGTAATTGCAACTCCAGTGTCGTCTGCAGATGTTTCAAACGCAAGCACTCGAAAGCAGCGCACTTGAGCTGCAGATGGCCAAAGTGAATAAACGTGGCGGAGGTTGGAAGCAAGTCTCATTTGCGCCGTTTGATTTACCCAATTCGTTACGTAATTGAAGACAATTGCTGTGAGCTTCGTTCTTCTTAACCTTGTCGATCACTGCTGTCCTCTGGATGCTGTATATTATAGGTCTGGAACGTCATCTGAGCTGCAGCAAACCACTTTTTACGTCGACTTAATCTGGGTCTACAACGTGTATCATTTTCGCAATTCCAAATCGCCGATCTTACCGCTCTCGGCCTCGAGCACGCCCAGTCGCCTCTAGTAACTTCTCGATAGCGGATATATATACAGCATGCTCAAATCTCGCCGTGAAGCCCCTCCCGTCTCGACTCCTAGGCCTACCTCTCCACTCCCACCGCGGCGCTCGCACGACTCGCGCTCCGACTCTCCTGCACCATTTACGGAATCAGAGCGCAGGAGATCTAATTCCGACGGTACGGCCCCGACCCCACGACCCCCTGTACGACCGCTCGTTCCACACGTGCCTTCGCCTGTCCAAGAAAAGGGATTCAGTCCCGGGAGCTCCACCTCTGATCCACGCATCTTACGGCCCAGCCCTGCCCAGCAGCGTTCGGGTGGTTCCAGCAACAACTCGAGCTCATTGTTTCTAACGCATAGTCTCGGTATGTCTCGCTCTCAGGGTGGTGTCTCACGAGAGACTGCCCCCTCTGTGGTCTCGGCCTCGTCGTCATCTATAAACGCGGCACGAACTTCACCCGTCAAGGGACGAGCGGCCTACGATGCAAAACTCATGGTCCGAGAAATGGATAGGCTCGGGTTATCTAGTGCTGTTCCAAGTGCCAACGCTTCGAGCCTCTCCCTCCCGCTTTCTAACGCGACACTGCCAACCATGGCTACAGTGAGCTCTGCGGCGACTCCTGATACTGCACCATACCAACAACTGCACGTTCATGTACTACCCTTGTTCAACTCAGAGAATCTAAAAGTGCCCATTGAGGATCTTAACAACCTTGTTAGACAGCATATTCAGACCGTCATCTCTCGAGCGCCCAGCCGTGCTCTCGCTGCTCTTGAACAGGACGTCAGGGAATTGGTTAATACTGGCATGATGACGCTTAACGGAAAACTTGCTGGATTGGAAGAAGAGACGCTCTTGACCAGGGTGGTTCAAGTGTGGGGTCAGTTTTGGGAGCAGGTTCTTCCCTACCTCGAAGGGGTATGTAGGGCTACTCTTCGCGCATTCACATCTTCTGACATATAAGCATCAGGTATTTCTACCTCTGCAAACTGAAAAAATCCTCCAAAACTTATCCAAGAACCCTAAACCTATGCGACCTGGTTCCCCAGGATCGCCCTCTCACGATATACCGGGTGTCGTTCCCCTCGTAGGATGCCTTACCATTAATGTTCGCAGCGTCGTGCTCCAATCCTTCCGAGACTCGATCATCGCGCCGATATGGCAAAAGCTCTATGAGCAATTCTTATCCATGGGAAAGGACGTTGAAGCGGGTATGGCATTGGGCGACCGATACTCTCGCCTTCAACAAATGTAAGCAGTCGTCGTCCACCCGAATGCTAATACTTATCCTCATTTTAGGCTCCTCGTCCTTTCATCCGCCTCTCCTCGTTCTATCTCTTTGACACAACCACCTACCCCAGTATCACAGGGCGAAGAAGCTGTAACCCACCTCCTTCGTGCCATTCTTCGCGTTCGTGCCCAAGCATACTCTGGTAGTGGTACACAAGTGCAACGTTTCCCGCCTGCGCCCATCCTCGGTTTTGGCGGGGCAAGTACGGGCAGTGGGGCGGCAGGAATGCTATTTGGCGCTACTCCACGCGACAGACGTGGAAGAATTGCGCGAAGAGATGTGTCATATCGAGACATGAACGTGTTTGAGGAAGACGGAGATGGAGATATCTTCGGGAAAGAGGAGCCGGATGTGAAGAGCGAAAGGCAGATGGAGCGCGAGTTTTTGGAGGCCCTGAAAAGTCCAGTCATACAGAGTGAGGAGGGAACGCTGGATGGTAGGACGCCCTTGGCGAGGACTGTTGATCAGGTATGTCTCCTTGGCAGCAGTCCCTTTACGATGATTTTCACAAAGCGTGCATCCTTGCAGGCAGATACCCGAGGAATGGGCTTTGCGACCGCTATGAGAGCTGTAATCTAGGTTTGAGGTCGAACTTTTGTGTGTTATTTGAATGTTTTGAATATTGAATATTTGTAACATGTGATGATTTTTTAGCTTTAGAGCTCAATGGTATGATTGGCGTCGGCATTTGTTTGGCCACCTGTGCCCAATCACATGACCATCAGTGGCTCAACCCGAACCTCAACCGCACACTCTGGGCATCGAAGTATTGGAGGTTCGGCGCCAACATCTTGCCGTAACCTAAACCTTGACAACCACTCGATCCCACACTTTGACCGGCCCGCTTGTCGACATTCGACCATTGGCTGATCTACTCCCTCGAGCATTCCTCGGGCTCTCGCAAGCGATTAAACCTACTCTATTTGGCCTAGGCTTTCTGTACCTATTGCTCATGAGACCGTTCGGAAGATTATGTTTCTGCCTACCAAGTTCTGTCTCGCTAGCGTAGCATAACATGGCGTGCTTTGGCCAATGCTCTTTGGGTACAACCTCCATGGGGTTTTAATAAGATGCTCCAGATCAGGACCAGGTGACTGAGAGCATGAGGATCACGCTGATCGAAACTGGGATGCCGCGTCGCGAGATTCGGCCCGCGGACTTTCTTGAGTTTCGCTCTATGTTGGAGTATTCAGGCACACTCCGTTGAAAATAGTAAAAACAGTAAGTACATCATTCACTGTATACGACTCACAAGATTTAATGTATTTTGTTTCAGTTTGTAACAATTAATAGAAGATATGGCCCATCAGTAACCCAGATTTTGTCCAGTTCTTGGCACACATCCGGATCAAGTCACCGCGTCGGGCGAACTTTGGGAGATTCCCGGTCCAGTCACCCACGTGCCCCATACGCGCGCTGCCTGTCGCGCAAGCGGGGCTAACAAAACTTGCAACACCGCCGAATATGCTCCCCTCTTGAGGCATATATGAAGAGCACGTTTTGCCTACTAGTGGTCTCCATCACTCAAGCCAATTATGAAGTCTGTCTTTGCCCTCGTCGCTCTCGCTGCTGCAGCTGTTCAGCCCGCTGTGGCCCACTATCGATTCTTCAAGTACATCGACGCGGCTGGCACAGTCACAGGCGAGTACCAGTACATCCGTTCCAACACGAATACGAACTCTCCAGTAAGCCTATTCATTTGTGGTGCTGGCCATAAATAGACTGATACTACGCCTGCATGAAAGGTGACCGACCTTACGTCCACCGATCTCCGCTGCAACGTTGGAGGTCTCGCTTCGGGAAGCAAGACGTCGACATCGACAGTGGCAGCCGGATCGACTGTTGGGTTCCAGGCAGACCAGGGTGAGATCCCCCGGAATTATTGAGCATATACCCGCTCACTCTTGTGATTTCAGGTATGATTCACCCTGGCCCGCTACAGGTGTACCTCGGCAAGGTACCCTCTGGTCAGACTGCGGCAACCTGGGATGGAAGCGGCGCAAACTGGTTCAAGATCTACGCCATTGGCGCTTCTTTCAGCTCTGGCTCTCTAGCGTGGCCTACCGACAGTATGTAGCCTTCTTCCATTCAGTATCATCTCGTGTTCACATTTCTGATGGACGAATAGACCAGTCAACGTTCAAGTTCAAGATCCCTTCCGGCACTCCTGCTGGAAACTACCTCTTGCGCGTTGAGCATATTGCCTTGCACGGTCAGTTCTCTGTTGCGTATGTCCAGATCGAGATTTACTGAAAATGGATTTTTGTGCTCTATTTTACGTACAGGTGCGTCGACCGCGAACGGCGCTCAGTTCTACGTGAGCGCCATCTACCATCACTTACCAGGTCTCAAAGACTGACCACGCTTATGCGCGTCTAGATAAGCTGCGCTCAGCTATCGATCACGGGTAGCGGCAGCGGGAACCCGGCCAAGGTTTCCATTCCTGGCGTCTACAAAGGCGAGTTTAAGTAGGCTCTGGAAAATCGGGCCCGACTGACCTTGATGTCTACTACTACAGGCACTGAGCCCGGCCTCTTGATCAACATTTACTGGCCGCCTGTGACCAACTACACTCTCCCCGGCCCCGCTGTGTGGTCTGGTTGATGGAGGCATGATGGTTGCGCAAAGAGCTTAATCATTGTACACTATTCTTTTGTGTTTACTCTGGGAATACATGCGATTGATGAAACTCGAGTATTGAACACTGCCTTGATATGCACAAATGGGAATTCCGCACTCTCAAACGAAATAGAGACGAAATTGTCAGTTTAGCGCCCATGAAACGTTTCTCTCGTCGTGGTGGTCGCTCATCGTGATCGACTTGACTTTGTTCCGAGAGTTCAAGTAGACGCTCAGTGTGAACAAATGCTGTGTTTAGACGCCCGAGTCTATTCGCCGACGCACGGCCACGTTGAATATTTCAGAGTTTTGCTTTTCCCTTGGGAATAAAGTGCTCGGCTAGATAGTGTTTTCGTAAGAAGTGACGATATAGGAAACAATGCCACGCGTTCGTTCTTTGTGCTTTGACTCGTATGCTCTGCCTCTACTTGAAAGGATAGAGTTTCGCCGTGTTTCTTGTAAGAGCTTAAAAATTAGAATTTTGAATATATATGCGTCCACGTTGCATCGAACGTCAGGGGTGGCTCATCCTATTAGCAAGGCTGGAGTACACAAGGCAAGCGCATCTCCACATGACCTACGCGAACCTTAGTGAAAATTTCAGACCAGGGGGAGGAAATCGCAGGGATCGCGATGCAAACGAGGAAAAATGGAGTGCGGTGCAGAAGAAATCTGATAAGATAAGATGAAGCCAATCATTTTATGGAAGGCTGACTCGATATGAAAGTTGAACCTAACGCTCACATGCAGATTATAAAAAGGCTGCTCGCTTTTTGCTATCCGGGCGCAAACCGCAAATCCCCCTCGTCTTATTGCTCTCTCGCAAAATAGCGCGGCACATCGACCGCGAAGATTCTCTACTTCTCGAACGTGTGCTCGACACATCCTGTGCTGCTGTGCTTTGTCTATAAGTTGCTCTCTGCGCTGGTCGTCGTCTCTATTACCTAGTTCTTGCTCTGCAATGATATCTCAAAAGCTCGTGTCTGGCCTGCGCACAAAGGCCTCCACGTTGACGCATATTCCTGTCGCCAGCTTTGCTGTCAGTACTATTGGTCTCCTTGTCAACACACTTGCTGACACCCGTTACTATTTATCCACAGAGCGTACACGGTGTACGACGACATCGAGTACCTGAAGAAGACGCTGGTGATCCTGGTGCAAACGTGCGTTACATCTACCCTAGCCCACTGACTTACACTCATTTTATTTTGTGTTTTAGGACTTTATCCTCTCTGTCCTCCAATCGGTCCCGTCTCAACGCGATGCAAAGGCTTACCTCAAGTCGTTTGGCCCCCGACCGACAAGGCCGCAACCTGCCCCTCCCTCACAACTACCAGATCTTACCCTACCACCATTGCCGGTCCCGATCACGAATGCTGCCGCGCCCATTCCTACACTCAGTCCAACTACATCCCCGCTTATTGCATCAATCCTGAACCCAGTGCAACGCCATACAGCCCTAGTCAAGTTTCAGGGCCCGTTCACTGACCGTCAGCTCGAGAGCGTCGCGCGGGGGATGGTGTATCTCGAGAAGCTCGGTCTTACGAGCGTCATTGTCGTCGAGCTCGACGACTGGGTACGCGGCGAGCCGGACGAGCGGACGCGTATTGCCCAAGAGACGCGGAGGATCGTTGAAGCGCTCGAGGCACACGGTGCGCGTGCCCGGCCGATCACTGATGCGGTTGTCCGGCTTGGCCCGCATCCGCAGGACGCGAGCGCTGAAGGGCCGGATGTGATCGAGACGCATACCTTCCCCGGAGACCTCGTTCATTTGCGTGCTGCGTTGCGGTCGGGGGAGATTCCTGTATTATCTCCCCTCGCGCGAGACTCGTTCATGCGTATGATGCGCGTCGAGGCGAACGATGTTATCGCTGGGCTTGCACGAGGAATGACTGAGGCAGCGCGACTTGACGCAGATTCCGAGTCGAAGGAGCCGAGTATGTTCAACGACGACCTAGACTTGACGCCCATGCGGCTGATGATTATCAACCGGGAAGGAGGAATTCCGTCCTATGCCCGCGAAGGGCTCCCACATCTGCTCGTCAACGTGCAGGCCGAGTACGAATACATCCGCCAAACCTACCGCCCGGAATGGTCAGGCCTTGCGCCTAGTGCTCTGTCCAATCTCCGACTGGCACGTTCATGTTTGGCGCATATGCCTCCGAGCTCTAGCGCGCTTGTCGTCTCGCACCGTTCCCCTCGAAGCCTAATTGCCAATCTGCTCACGAACCGACCGGCGCAGAGCTCAAGTCTACCGCCCGCAGCACTCCTGAGTGGAAGCCGGCGCCTAACTCGGGACACGCCGACGCTTATTCGACATGGACTTGGCATGAAGGTGCTACGAAATGTCGAGGACATCGACCGGGACAAGTTAACGTACCTCATGGAGCAGTCGTTTGGAAAGAAACTGGACCAAGAGGCATTCTACGATCGACTCGAGAAACGACTTGACTTCGTGATCGTCGCTGGTGACTATGCGGGCGCTGCGATCGTCACGAACGAGGGACCAGAGGGAGCTAACGCGATCTCATACCTGGACAAGTTTGCTGTGCTGCCCGCACACCAAGGTGACGGGACTGTCGACTTTTTGTTTGTCGCACTACACGACGAGTCGTTTGGTCTCGGTTCTGCGGGTGCTGCAAACCCGAACGAGGGTGGCCGACAAGGCGAGGGCGAAGGTCGCGATCTCGTATGGCGTAGTCGCGCCGACAACCCAGTCAACAAGTGGTATTATGAGCGAAGCAGTGGTCACCTACGGTTAGACGGGGGCAAGTGGGTGCTGTTCTGGTCCGATGCAGAAGAGCGAATGAGGCAGTTGGAGTCCAAGGCGAAGGAAGAGGCCGAGAAACGTGGTGTAGCGAGGACGAGGGTGCCTGCACCATCGTATCTTGTCCAGGGCGAAGAGGGACGGTTGTCCAAGTGGGCCGAGATCGTGAGCGCGATCCCATCGAGTTGGAAGGCATGATACCAAGCAAAAAAGAAATCACAATGAAACGTGAAGAAGTAATTTAGGATATCTATAGATGGTTTTGTTGTTTTGTCGCACTTGCATTTAGTCTGTCTGTTCGTACACTCTCATCATACATATATTTTATGCAATTAATGATACCTTTGAACATATTCACTTGCTGGCCCATTCTATCTCCAACCCCTCAAAGTGCACTGGCAAAGCCTCCCCCTGCTCCGTCTCGCCTTCCAACTTGGTCGGACGCGCCGCATACACTCCGACACCGAGCAGCTGCCCCGACGTATCCGAGCCTTGGAAAACCCAAGTAACTTCACGGATCAACGTCTTCTTGTCACCTTCAATAAAGTAGATGTACAATCCTGGCCCATCCGGTTGGCGTACGACCTCGATAGTAACGCTCTTTGTGCCAGGTGGAGTGGGGACGAGGCTCCAGTCAGAGTATCCGTGTGCAGGAGTTGCAACGGTCCCGATATTCGGCTTTCCATCAAACTGTTCGATACCAGTCTTTACCCATGCTGCGTATGCCGTATCGTTCTTGTTTTCCGTCGTCAAACTCGATGAATGCGAGCGCAATGAGCCGGCAATCTCCGTGCCTGGGAGGATCATAACCAGTCCGCCTTGGTCGTACAATCTGTTCCACTCAGCGCTAACCGTGACCTTGGCTCGACGAAAGGCAGAGAGACCATGGTATTCGACATAGGCAGGTGCGTTGGTCGAGTTTGTCGCAGGTGGTTTGCGCCAGAGGTCTGTGCCTGGTGCGGCGGGGATTGTGATTGGGGAAGACGAAGAGACTGATTCGGTACTGTGAAGATTGACCGGGTTTAGGAACGTCATTATTGCTGCTGGGGGGTTAATAAAAATAAGTCGGATGTACGAGATGATTGAGAAGTTGGGCATCTTACCTTCTGCTGTGTGGTTTGAGAGTTAATTGCGAGTGGGCTCACCCAGGACGGCCTTTTTATACCCTACACACGTTGGTCGGGAGAACGCAATTCGCCGGTGAGATGACTGTAGAGGGAGCTTCCACGCAGTGGCCACGTCCTTGAATGTCGTGGAACGAGGATGATTATAAAGGTGCAACGATGGCGCGAACGGCCGAGGTGGTGTCAGCTGATCGCCTCCAACGAAGCTCAGAAGGCAACGAAAGGGCTGGTACAGAGACATAACAATCGTAGATTAGTTTCTATAATACGATTCTGAGATTACATTTTGAGCGATGCGTGCATACACGCAGTCAAATCACGAGATTTTTTGCGGCTGCCGTTTACGAACGGACTCGGCGAAAGGCAACAAGTTTTATAAATTCAGCATATAAAATCTAGAAAACAAGCCAGATATATATCATTTGAGA
>WSLO01000910.1:0-11607 GCA_019677385.1 Ceratobasidium sp. 392 | reverse complement strand
TAAGGGCATGCCCATAAGTAGCAGTACCCACTCTCTTTCACATGGCTTAGTGTGCGTGCACTTGTTTGCTTGATCAAAGCCTCCCTCAGGGTATAAAAGGAGCCCCTCTGGAGCGCTTTCAAGCATCACCCCTCTCACTTACTCACAAGTTTGCACGGTTCCCAGCTTTGGCTTTGGTTGTGTTTTCTCATTAGTTATTTGTGTGATTCTCTTGTGTGCCTCAAGAAGTGCCTGACTCAGTGTATACATAAGTACTCCTAAACAGTGGGAATAAAATACCCAGTTAGTAGAGGAATTAAGTACGCATTAGGCGCTACCCATTAAATCCCATATCTTAACACTTTAAGATATCTTAAGCCTAGTATACAGTTAGTCCAAGCGACTAAGGTTGAATTAAATATAATTATTTAAGGGAACTCTGTCAAGTAGCACCGCTCTAAGATAACACATATTTAATCAGTTTATACTGTGAACAATTAAGACCTTTAAGGTAGTTATTGATAATCTGAATATTCTAAGTGCGACTTGTCCTAGACACAAGTAGTACTGTACATATTAGGTAGACTCCCTCTCTCTCCTAGCTCTTAAGCTCTTTGTTCCATAGTCTACCCCGATCCGTAACATTAGCTGTTGCTTCACGTATATACAGTCTGGATGCTTTGTAGCTACACGGTAGAGCACGGTAGACCGTAGTGTCACACGTGGTTGTACTTTGTAGTACTGTGTCCCGAACGGTAGACTCGGTAGAATTGATTTGTAATTACTGCTCTAGCGGTGGAATAACATTGTGCTGCTCTTTCGTGTGGGATGCAGTCTGAAAAGGAGAATATACATGTAAAGAATTTAGGTCAAGGATAGTGCGAGAAACCATTATGGACACGAGAAAATAAATATGGGCTGGACCTACGCGAGAAGATCAAGAAATAAATCCGCCGGTTGAACGTTGGTCATGAGTTGGGCTCAGCTGCGAGTGCGCTTCCTCGTGGCCCCTTTCCCCATCCCACTATCCTTAGAGCTAATCCCTCCCCTTGCCCTTTGCCGCCTTTGCCTTTGCCGCGACCTTCTCTTTCGCCTTTGCCTTTGCCTTTGCCTTGCCCTTCCCTGCTTTTGCCGGCTCCTCCTGAGCATCTAGTGACAAGCTCTACAATCCTGGAGCTCGAGTTTCCTTCTCAACCACACTTGCTAATTTTGGGCCACCTTGAACAGCCGGTTTCCTTTGGCGGCTGGTCCGCCTCACGTCAGGGCTGGATGACGGATCAAATGCATTCTGGTTTGCCTGCTCAGCAACTGTGCCGTCCGTGCCCACTCCCTTCTCGCCCCCGTTGCAGTCCAGGTTGCCAGCCTCGCAAACGCCCTGCTCAGCTTTGTTGTTCCGCTCCAGCTCCCCCCTATCCTGCTCATCCTTGGACATACTCAACGTGGACCCTTTCCGGCCACCCATCTCCTCTGCTGGCTTCTGGATGTTACCCCTGTCTTTGCCACTGTCTGCGGTAAGCTCGCTTGATCCAAATTGCTCCGCTGATCGCGTTCGCCCAGTCGTGCCTGCCTTGGGATGCTTGGCAGTAGCAGGATAAGAGCTCGGCTTGTCTGGTTCAACACCGTGCAATCCAGGCTCTCTCGATTTGGGCTCGCTCGACTTGGGCTCGCTCGACTTGGGCTTGCAGGACTCGGGATTACCGGACTTGTGTGTGCTGGACTCATGCTTGTTGGACTTGTGCTCATTGGACTTGTGCTCGCTGGACTCGGGCCCGTCAGACCCATGCTTGGGCTGCGACTTGGGCTCGGGCTTGCTGGACTCGGATTCGCTTGGATTGGGGTTGTCTGAATCATGGTCGGACGGTTTACCGCTAGTGGGCTTGCTGACAGAAGGCTTTGGGGGCGATGGCTTGTGAGGTGAGGACTCGGGAGAAGGAGACTGGGGTTCACGTGACTTCATTGCCAGCTTGCGCGACACTGGCTTAGGCAGAGCTGGCTTGCTCGACAACAACTTGCTCGATGCCTGCTTGCTTGACGACTGTTCGGCCTTTGGTGCTATCACAGCAGGCCAGTCATCGTCGTCGTTGCCGCCTTCAAAGTCTGTATCGCCGAGGAGTAGTGGATCCTTAGTTCGGTCTGGTACGCATGCTATCTTTCCGGAGCCCTTCCTACAGGTAGATGCTAGTTAAATAAATATGTAGCTTGCTCTTGTACTTACGCAGCCGCTTCATAAAGAAGCGTGCAAACTTTGATGTTCTCCTCCTCGCCGACCCGCTTCATCCAGAACTCGACGTTTGCCACGTGCCGGACGTAGTTCTGACGCAGCAGCCCAAATTTGAGCTTCTTGTCAACGAGCTCCCCGGTCTTGTACTGCTCAATGAAGCACTGGATCTACATGTCTTATTAGTTGTAATTGATAATAAATGGCTCATAGCACTCACAAGAGCGCAGACGTAAGCAATTGCCGCAACAGGTATCGGTTTGAACTTTGGACCAGCAACAGTTGCAGCTGGTTTCAGGCTAACAAAAAAGCACAAGCAAATTGCAACCGCAAGAAACGGGTGCTCATAGAGGCCGGTGCGCCTGTTGATCTTAGGCTATCCGAGGAGGAGGTAAACATCCGCGCGGCAAGTAACACCAGTAACTTACCCCCTTATAGAACTTCTTGTCAAGGAGCCAAGCAACATGTTTCTTGAGCGCCATATCGTCATCCAAATCCAGTCCGTAAACGCCAGCAAGCTGAAGTTTGACCTTGTCCTTGCCATGCCCTCGCCAACTATGAATTCAATTGCGTGTCTGCGCAACATATCATCAGTGTTGGGGCCAGAAAGTAAACAAGCTACTAACAACTTGAATATGATGTTGGTTGCACGGCCACTGTTTGAGAGTAGTATTATAGTAGAGCGTAGCGTCCCCCCAGTTGATTTGACTCAAACGGTCTGACTCAGTTGTATCGGGGCATCCATCCTCGCAAGATATATGCGTGTAGACGGATTCAAACGTCCGGTCAGTGAGATCATGTTTGAGCCCCTCAAAATCCCTACGGTTCCACCTCCCCATCTTTTCCCCGTTAGCACTCACAGCCTTGAAAGATAAGATATAAACACAAACGCCAAACTGAGTAATAAGATGATACATACTATGGCACCTTTGTTTGCCCGCCTAGCTTTTGGCTTTGGCAAAACCTGCTTGGGCTCATCAAAATCGGACGACCCCAACATATGCTCATCCAGGTCTGGAGCGCATAGCCAGAGGAAGCGACAGCATTAGCGGTTGCTACAGGGTTTGAACGGGCTTGGGAGGGTGCATGCAAGGTGGAAGGGACACGAGAAGCAGAGGGTGCGTGGGAAGCGGAGGGTGTGCGAGAATTTGCCCGCAAGGCCAAAGTGGCGGCACTACCCTGGCGCACGGAATATTCTGGACCAAACTCCGTAGGGTTTGCCTCTGATGGTTCAATATTTTCTATAAGTAGACATATTAGCGTTGGCAATCCAATCAATTGAAATTAACTTACCGAGCACGTTCTTGCAAGAACGCTTTGGCCCAGGTTTACTGTGGTCAGTCGAGACGTCTCGCTTGCGTGTTGGAACGAGCAGTGACATTTCAGTCGCACGGGTGGCTTGTTTCTTAGCGGACTGCAAGGCCACAAGAGGGGAGCCAAGCAACTTAATCTAGTGAGGGTTAGCCTGTCAGGACATAGCGTGGAGTAAAATACATGTACGTACCGAGGACGACTCAATAAAAGGTGTGATTTTTTTCTTGGGCGTTTTGGTTGGTACCTTCTTCCCCGACGCTGAAGCTGTAGAGTTTGCCAACATCGTCTCGAGTGTTTTCATATCCAGTTGCTCAAGTAGTGCGAGCGGTACTTTATTGCGTATGCTGATGGTCTTGATATACATTGCGCGGAGCCCCGGGTTGACCTCACTCTCGTCTGCGGTGGCTGTCAGGATCTGTGAGCTCGGGCAGTATACGAGTTAATCAGAAAGGAAGTACCTTTTTTTTCGAAGAGCCGACCCCTGATTCACCAGACTTGGAGCTACTATCCTTCTTCGTTGACTTGGAACTTTTGTTGGATGACTTCGCACTCTTGCTGGACAACTCGGTTGGTGCGGTAGACTCGGCAGCATCAAGCATGGCATCTTGCAGTTCAATATTCTTCCTTTGCTTTGTGTTTTCGCGCCTGATTCAGGTTTTATTGCAATCAACATCTAATATAACAAAATTAATGGCAGAAAAAGGATTTAAAACCGTCAGTACATACCGTGCGACTTGATTGCCTTTGTTTTTTTTGGAACACGCTTTGCGGGAACGAGTTCTTTGTCCGACATGGTGGTAGGTGAGAGTGGTTGGTTGGTTGGTTGTAACGGGTTAGGAACAAACCGTAGACACACAGGACCAAATCCAGGGTCCTGTGTTTGGTCTCACCCTCTCCCTTGTTGTGCATTCAATCTACAGTAACTTATTTTTATTATTATGGCCGATTCAAACTACTCAGGTGCGTGATGCAATGAATCATTCATTAAAGAACACTTATTGAGACAACATATTTGGTACAAGTAGCTGCAGGCCCCTCATCTAACCCAGACTCCCTCCCCAGATACCCCTACTGCCGTTGTTTGTTCAAGACAGACGGTGGACTGACGCGGCACCTACGCAAGATGACCTCCGAATGTGCTTCAAGGCACAAAACTTGGCTAGCAGACGCTGCAGAGCATGCCGGGCCAAGCAAAGAACCCCTCACCCAGGTTGAAGAGTCCTTCCAGCAGAGCAAGAGTAGGCGCGGGAGTGCAGACGGAAGCAACCAGCGGAGCAAACGCTGTAGCGAGCATGGCAGTGAGCATAACAGTGGGATTGAGGGCGAACACGGGCAGGAGGGCAGGCAAGACATGCAGGCGGGTGGAGACAAAGATACAAGCAACGATGAGAGCGAACAAGATAGCGAAAGCAAAACAACAAGTAATAGCAGCAGCGGCAGCAACAGAGACAGCTAAAGCAAAAGCGAGGATGATGATATGGACTGGGATGCAATATTGGCCCAACAACCTCAGGATATGGACGTTGACTTACCTGAAGCGCCCCCCAACCCAATTGCCCCTCTTGGCCCCAATATGCGGGAAGACGAAGATACCGAGTTACAGGAGGCAATCAACGAACATGGAAATTGGGTATATATTGAGCACTACCCCAGTCTTATGGCGGGGGAACCGATCTGTAGGGAGGCCATTCCGCGGCACAAATATGCGGACGTGGGGGGGTTGTTAAATTCTGAATCTTTTGAGATCGCGCAGTTGTTGATGCATTCGGGGATGAGCACAAGGTATCACAATTGCTACCTCCGCATGAAGCGAGTAAGTCATAGGTTATAGTGAATAAATTATTTTTACTTACTTAGAACAGATCAAAGCTATGATGCCATGGCCAACGAATCGGGCGATGATGCAAGATATCGACAAGTTACCACACGGGCCCAAATGGAAGGTTCAAGCACTTGAATTCACAGGTGACTTAGGGGTGGAGACTCCTGAGTACTGGCGGCGTAACACATTCAAATGCCTGACAAAGTTACTCCAAAACAAGCAACTGAGCCCGCACATACGATTTAAGCCAATTCAGAAATATAGGTTGAAAAATCGAACAGAAAGAGTGCGGGATGAGATGACTACTGCCGATTTTGCATGGGAGACGCAGGTATGTGCCGAGTCTGCAGATATGAGCGCATACACCCTGCAAAACAGAATGACGTACCTTGTTATAGGCTAAAATTGAAACTAAAGACCCTAATGGGACGGCCATATACTACATTGTATCCTCGGACAAAACAAGACTTACGACGTTTAGCAGAGACAAGAAGGCGCATCCCGTGTATCTCACAATTGCAAACATACCAAAACACCTGCGACGGCGCATTTCCAAGCGTGCAAACACCCTAATCAGCTACTTACCGGTCCTGAAACTCGACTGCATCTCAAACCCGGAAGTTCGTCAACTCACTCAACAAAACCTATTCCATGAATGCATGAAAGCCATCCTACAACCATTGGAGGATGCATGCAAGGTCGGTGTCAAGGTTTTGTGTGCAGATGGTGGTGTACGGCGCATATATCCCTGCCTTTCCGCGTACGTTGCCGACTTTCTGGAGCAATGCAAAATTGCATGCACGAAGACAACACACTGTCCGCTGTGTAAGGTTAGTCCAAAGGAGCGAGGAGATTTAACGAACGCACCTCCCCGTTCAGCCGAGGAGGTTGTGCAGGCAATCAACGAATACAGGGCAGGGTCTGCAATTTTCGAACGGCTCGGGCTTTTCAACGTCAAGCCATTCTGGAGAGATCACCCATATGTTAACGCCGGATGTTTCCTAACGCCAGATCTCCTGCATCGGATCCATAAGGGAGTGATGAAAGATCATCTAACCAAATGGGTTGCCCATATACTCAGCGAATCGACAGTCAATGAGTGCCACAAGTCGATGCCCGAATACCATGGGATGCGGCATTTCAAGAATGGGATAACGGCAGTCTCTCAGTGGACGGGACGTGAGCTGAAAGAAATGGTCAAAGTTCTCTTACCCATAGCGTCCGATGCTAGAGACCCGGCAGTCGTGAACGCCCTGCGCGCCCTGATGGACTTTCTATATCTATCGCATTTGTTGTCATTGAGTGACAGCGAACTCAATGCCATGGAAACTGTGCTACGTACCTTCCACCAACACAAAGAAGTCTTCAAGCGAGAGGGCGCGCTGAGGACAAAGAAGGCGTTCCATGGCATATTGAAAATTCATATGATCCAACACTATGTCCGTCTTATTCGCAAGCTTGGGACACCCAATGGATATAACATGGAGACCTCTGAGCAATTACATATCAATTTTGCAAAGATGGGGTATTGAGCGTCAAATAAAGTCAACGCAACAAAACAAATGGTGCTTTATATTCAGCGGATGGAAGCTATTGCAATGCACGTTACGTACCTGGAAGAGCAAGAGCAGACCTTGCTTAGTCGACCACAGCACATTGTTGGTCAAGCTGGGGACTTAGGTGACGAGGAATGGGACGCGTGGTTCAAGGAGGAGGAGGAGGAGGAAGAGGAGGAGGAATATCAAGATAGAATAGACAACAAAGCAATACGAGCGGAGGTGGCCATGAAATTAGAAGACTTTGTCGCTGGGCGTCGCATGCCCAGTAGCGGTGGTGGTGGTAGCTGGGAGGTCAAACAGCCACAAATAGGCGCCAATATGGCCGATGATCCGCGTGAGGATCCACCCCCTATCTATCATCCTGTCCCTGAACTCGTGATTGCAAAAACTCTGACGATCCCTAACGCGCAAATCCCTCACCTTGTGGATGAACATGGTGCAATGAAGCTTGTACCCGCCCTCTGGTCCTTCCTCAAACAAAACACTGCCCTCACACCCGCTGAATTGAACACCAAACTCACTGATGTCAAGTTGAATATTTGGTCCCGTGCTCGCCTGGTTCACACTCCCCCACCATTCAAGCCGTCCAAAGGACCTAGCCTCAATGTCATACACGCATGGCCCAAGAAAGTTGATTGGTTTGAGCGCGTGAGCCGGCCCGCACGTTTTGACACCGTCCTCGTATTGATGGACAAAACTGCAAGCGGCATTCACTGTGAGTAACTGATTTACGTTTAAGCTATGGCACTACTAATACTGTACTATCGGCGTCTTAGGTTATCGTGCTGCCCGTGTACGAGTCATATTTGAGATTCCCCAGCAACAGAACATCTATAATGGAAAACTTGCATACGTTGAGATGTTCAACTATGCAAGCCAGCAGCCGGTGGAACCTGCAGGCTTATTTACCATTACACATACCATCCAGAGCGGTTTGCGCATGTGCACTGTATTCCCCCTTTCTAGGCTTCGTATGACGTGCCATCTGGCGCCCCAATATAGTACATTCCACCCTGCGGAACCCTTGACCTTACATTCCGACGTTCTCCAGCTTTGCAAAACTTTTTTCTTCAATATTTTTGCCAGCTATTTTGTGTACAAGCTTATTCAACATTGGGGCCAACAAGGCAGCTCTATGTAGTTTACATGCGGTGCGTTGCTTGGCCTATCTTTTTTCTTCTTACTTTTATTGAGTTTATTTGGAGCTCAGTGAGCACTCTTTACATACAACATGTTTGCATCTTATCACGGTTTTGGCGATATTTTCTCTTCTATCCCACCCCCATCCAACCCATCACCATTGGTTTGATAACGTGCGCATACACGCCAATTACCCTGACTTTGTAGCTTTCCACCCCCACCCCCACCCTATCCTTATGGTCTCGGCCGCGCGGATCGCAAGAGAAACTGGTAAGTTTTTACATGTCTAGTTTGTATCAAGGAACTAAGTACGTATACAGGCAAGTCAATCTCCTTCGGGGATCCAACGTCTTGGTTAGCCAGCGAATCCATGACCCTATCCGTTGTGAAAACCTGTGCTTGTTGCTCGTAATACATAAGTGGTTGACCGTTCGGCCCTTGATTGGTTTGTATTCATGGATATCTTGCATTTATGCTATCTTGTCACTGATGTGACATGACGCACCGCCTGGCTGATCTCATGACCAACCACCCTTCATTCCTCTCCTCGACCTCAACTTCATTTCTTGTTTTTTACTCTTATGAACTTGGTACCTGTTTGGTGGCGTGATTTTTGTCTCAGCTGGACTTTTCACTGGTTTTACGTATTTGTCTTCCTTGGGATATGCTCATTGTCCATATTCGCCTGCGCTGCACTGGACAAATTCTCCTCGCTTGGGACTTTATCCGCTAAACTTACCACCACGATGTCCCGGAAAACCACCCGTGACTTACATCATCAACGCTCTACGCTCAACTTCCGCCAACTCTCACATGGTGTTAGGACCAAAACTTGTGGTTATCATATTAACCTGTTTCTCATCATTCCCTTGCCTGCCATGCACGACCTCAACTATTCTCCTCTCTACGTCCCCGTTCGCGATACAAAATACGTCGGCTACCTTTGCCCGTGTACCAACCTGATACGCGGATATGATCCCCGCCACGGTTGCGTTTGTTCCTCATGCACAACGCCGATCACTCAATCATCAAATCCTTGCGGCCTGACTTGCCCATCCATCCGCCTCTCAAACATCCAATTACACTTCAAATCCCTTCACTCCGGTCACCGCCCTGAACATTACCATAACCACTCAAAGATACAGCAATCAAGGTTTTTGATCGATATCCACTCCTCAAGCACCCTTTCGCTACCCCCGTCTTGACTCATGTTGGACCGGTAAGTAACTCATAAATCAGCCTTTTGAGTGCGTCACTAAATGATTGTGGCACGCTTTTGCAGGTGTATAGGCTTTCTGAGGCAGTGTCTCAACCAGGTATGCCGTCAACCACTCGCTCAACCCAGAATACCGGCTCGGGCTACTGCCCGCCCACACCCTCTTTGATGTCCAATTCGCCCAAGAGTCCGAAGGCTTGACGAGAGTGTCAGCACACCTCAATGTGCAAGGACGTCCTGGGCGAGCAAGCCGCAAAGCAGCTCAAACAGGCTGAGGAAGTCGATCCAAATTGAGAGCCGCCCGCCCGCACACTCACATGGTTTGCTACGGAGGTCAACCGTTGCTTGCGCACGAGTATCAATGTCCTGCAGGTAGCGTTGGCTTATTTGGCAGGTGCTAAACGTAAGTTTGTTCTAAATATGTACTCGTTAATTGTCGGTTCTAACCTATTGCGCTTTCCTGTTCAGCTGAGATCGACAATCAACTTCGCATTGCAGCTGATTGCCAGCCCGAGTTAGCGATACAAATTGCCGGTTCGTGGATCAGATGAGTAGGCGCGTGCAAACGGACTCACAACGCAACGGGGTTTTCCGTTTTCTGTTTTGTTTATTCTAGGTATCCCGCAACATGTACGTGATGCTTTGCCGGGGATGGATTGGCTTGGGTCCAAGTTCACTCCATTGCCCCTGATCGATCCGCGCAGGACCTTCCTTGCATCACTCGTACTCACGTCGAAGTTTTTGCTCAACAAGGCATTCTCAAACAAGGCCTGGGCCAAGTAAGTGTTGTTTTGATGCATTTGTATTAATATGGTTGGGTATTAAATATATTGGTTTTCCAGACTCAGCGGTCTCGAGGCTCTCGAAGTTGGGAAGTGCGAGCGTGCTCTTGGCACCGCTCTCAACTGGCGCTTGTGGGTTGGCTGTGAGGCTACTTGTGAGTCGGTTGCACCTACACCTGGTCCCAGCAATTACCCGTCGCCCGCTCATTCGATGATAACCATGTCCCCGCCTACGACATTCGTCCGCTCCCGCTCGGGCGCATGGGAGAACCTGACCCTCGCCAGTCTGTGCAACAACGTCAGCCCCGCCCGCCCCATCTCGCCTATGTCAACTATCTTCACCCAGGGCTTGACGCCCTTGCTCACCATGTCTGAACCCGGTTCCGAGTTGGACGCCCTGCACAGGTACAATGAGCTTAGCACCTGGACAACACAGACGCCGGAACTTGTTAGCAAACCTGAAGAAACGCTGCACGGGAGTCCTCTTGGATACCCGAGCGCCACGAGGGGAAACTCGATGCACATTGCGTCTGAGCCCATCGTGTATACTCGCCCGGTCTTGCCCCCGTTCCGTTTGTTTGACCGACCGGTGCTGCGTCGCGGCCCATCGGAGATGGTCGCACCCCAGACCAACAGTAACTTGGGATGTGTGCATATGCCACCCATGTGCTACGATCGCCAGTCAAATGAAGACCCCTTGGCGTATATGGACTTTGCGAGACCAAGGGAGACGATGAGTGGCTAGGCCCACTGGGACTTTGAGCATGGAGGGGTCATCAGCGCTTGAATATTAGTATGTAGTTTCATCCTTAGCCTTACTTTTTCTTCTGTTACTGTTTAATTTCATTTAATCATACATTTAACTCCGTCTTCTGTTATGTTCAGTAATGCTCTGTCTCGTATAAAACAAAATAAAAATAAGATTTGTCTCATCGCCTCCTTTATTTCTTGTTCGCAACACCCTTATGCCGCTGACATATGCTCTATCTATTAACCCAAACTCGCTAATCCAGGTTTGCTCCAATGCGGGCACTGGCGGTAGAAGAGTGGACACAGCAATTATGCGGTAATTGCAATCGTATCTCGGGCAGCTCGCGATAACATTGAATATCAATCAGATGCCTGCACTGTAGCCAAAAGAGTATCCCGTTGCTTGTTTCCCATGGCTGCTCGCACCAGGCACACTCAGGAGTGGGCATCGAGGTGGACGTTGAAGCGGGAGTAGGCGCAGGGACAGGGGCGGACTTAGAACCGCTATGTCCGCGGCACGGCTTGCGCTCGCGGTCTTCTGGCGGCGCCAGCCGTCCATGCCAATCAACTGTTGGGCGAACGTAAACGTATGCGCGATATACGCAAGGCCTAGGACTTTGGCCGTGTGGGATCGGGGGTAATGGCACTGACGTGCTATTGGTAAGCTTTTCTTGGCTTGTCATAAAAAACATTTACAAATTTCCTTGTTTCCATCCTCATTGTCCGACGATGATTTGACCAGAATTGGTGCCTTGGCGGATCCGGGGCCACTCTGGGGGCGCTGTACGCGGGAGGAGGGCATGTCGTGGTTGCGGATAAGGACTGCG
>WSLO01000908.1:0-11607 GCA_019677385.1 Ceratobasidium sp. 392 | reverse complement strand
TTCGCGTTATTGTGATTTTTTTGGATTGGACATTGATTGCGTTTGCAGGATTTTTGTTTGTATTTTATAGACCGGACCGTCAGGATGATATGGCACTGGAAATTATTTTAACATGTCGTTCTGCACGAACCAAAAAGGTCGTCCGGCTTAGATGCGTCGAAAACCCGTTTTCAGCTGAGGAAGGGTTTCAGCAAAGGGAACACTCATACGTGGGTCTGAAGTCATGATGAGCAAGGCCTACCGTCATTACAGCTCAATCTTGCGTATCCCAGGGTACCTCTAGGTGCAGCGTTATTCTTTACTGCGCAATGCGACCTACTTCCAAGTCGAAAATACTCCCACAAAATACTTTTCACTTTCCTTTCCGGCCGGGCCGCTCGCGTAGCCTAGTATGGCTACTCTCAACCTAGAAACGACCACAACTGGTTCACATGTCTTGAAAAATATCCCTTTAGGTGTGTGCTCCGTATTTAGCGTTCGCCCGCCAACGTCGCGCAATTCGAAGTTCCTATCGTTTAGCCCCCGTTACGAACGGAATTTCCCACATCTGTTCGATTGTTCCTCCCTGCCTCGGTGACCTCACTTCCCATTTGCCACGTCTGTTTCTCCGTTCACCTTCTCTTGTTTGCTCCAAGGCTCAAGCGCAAGTCTGCTGGCCCGGTCCGCCCGGTAATTGGAGGAGAAGAACGAACAAGAAGCCATGATCGATCACTTTGTATCACCGCCGATAGGTAAAATTCGCTTATTTTGTGATCTAACTGCTCGATCAATGCTTGGCATTGTTGTAGGAACATCACAAACTCAGTACGAAACTTCAGAGGGGAACTTGCGCAATCAAGTTTACTGCAGGTAGCAAAGCCAGATCACCGTCCAAGGGCTTGTGGGAGTACACCAGGTATGCACAAGTGTTCAAGATTCCGTGCGCCCTGAGCTGTTATTGCAGGGTAAGCGCGTGCGCTCGTTTGCCTGCTGCGGCGGAAGAATCGCTTGGTGGTTTGTTAGGCGTCGTCGTTCTCTAGCTACACGCCTAGGCCCCTTCGGATATTCAAGCGAAATCATTGGCTATTGAACTACTGATGTTTCCATCCTATCTGGGGTTTGATTGGTGCTTACTCCACAATCATGCCCCAAAAATATCGGCCTTTCTCTCAAGAAGTTGTGTATGAGGTGATTGTGAGAACTTCTGTGCGCAGCACAAGAGATGTTGGGTATATGCGCTACCTCATACCTTGTCGACGTCCGGGCCGCTTGAAAACTAGGCGTTAGTGAGGTATAAAAGCACACACTCGGGTGCGATATTTCTTCACTGCAGTACACATCTTTCAGTGCTCTTCAGCTTTCAACAATATGCAAGTCAAGACTCTTACCGCACTCGTTGCTTTCTTCGGCCTCGCCGCTGCCTCTCCTGTGAGTTTGGCCTTTCCTACACTCCCCAGTGCGGACTGACATCGTGTACGACAGGTGGTGGAGCGCAAGCCTTCTGGTTCGCCTTTCCCTCCTCCCCCCAAGCCTACTTTCTCGCCTAAGGTATGTCTTTCCAGAACTGCATCTTGGAGCGTTTGAGCCTGATTGCTCGTAACCTGCAGCCTCCCCCGCCGCACTCGCTCGGTGCTCGCGCTCCACCATCGTTCACCCTCTCGCTTCCTCCCAAGCCTACCTTCTCCCCCCCTCCCAAGCCCACTTTCTCTCCCGTGAGTACCCACAACCATCTGCTGGTCTTGTGCCTTTTTAACATCGTCGGTTTAGCACCCGCCTCCTCCCCACTCGCTTGGTGCTCGCGCTCCGTCTGGCAGCCCTCGTCCTCCCCCGCCTCCGCCTTCGTCGCTGCCTCCTAAGCCGACGTTCTCTCCCAAGGTTAGTTGAGCTAACGGATTCAGAACTCGAACACGTACTAAAGCACGAACAGCCTCCCCCACCTCACTCGCTTGATGCTCGCGCTCCACCGTCGTTCACTCTCTCGCTTCCTCCTAAGCCTACCTTCTCTCCTCCTCCCAAGCCGACATTCTCCCCTAAGGTGAGTCGACTTAGTATGTAAATAACACGGGTATTGACTGGCGTACGAACAGCCCCCGCCGCCTCACTCGGTGGTAGCGCGTGCTCCCTCGAGCATCCCCCACCCTCCTCCCCCGCCGCCTTCGTCGGTGCCCCCTAAGCCCACGCACTCTCCCAAGGTCAGTCTACACGACATGAAGCACTGTTCAAGGTCACTGACTACTGTACGAGCAGCCCCCGCCACCTCACTCGGTGGTAGCGCGTGCTCCTTCGAGCGTCCCCCACCCGCCTCCGCCGCCTCCGAGCTCGCTCCCGCCTAAGCCGACCCACACTGGCAAGGTAAGTACTCCCCACGTTGAATATAAGCGGCTGCCCGGTTACTGATACGATTTCAGCCTCCCCCACCGCCGCACTCGTTCGCTCCTCGCGCTCCCTCGAGCATCAAGCCGCCCCCACCCAAGCCCACCTTCTCTGGCAAGGTCAGTCGTTCTATAGCTGTTCGATAGCAACTCTCCTGATCCGCTGGACTTGTAGCCTCCGCCACCTCCGCCTTCGTCCCACGGACCTAAGCCGACGCCGCGCGTCTAGGGCGGTCAAAGGGTCGCATATACCAAGTCTACAGAGTCCAGTTTCCTGAGTACTTGCAACGAATGCGGTATCCGGTACCTGATTATCGCTTGTTGGTACTTGACTCGCAGTTTTTTTTCCTTGTCTGTCTGTTTGTCTGCTGTTCACGAAACCCGTCTTCTCGGAAAGTCTCATCAAGATATAGTAGAGATGTAGATACTCCGACGTAGAATTTGAGAAGTATTTTGACTGGTAAACCAAAGCTTGGAGCGGAAGAACTATCGTCTCTGTTTTCTGGTGAAGCTCGCAGACGGGAATTAACTCGAGGGACGCATACATTGACTTTTTTGCCCTCCAACGCGCCCCTCCTGAGCATGAGCAGTGTTGGATGTTTTTATAGGAGTTTTTATACTGCAGTAGAGAAACTGCCCTCCATTGTTTGGTGAAGTCATTTCAGAGCTACTGAGTCAGCTCAAACAAACAACTACAAGCATACTCCTTCTCCAACCGAGCTCCAATGAGCGTCCAATACGTTTATCAACCACCTCTCACTCACAAAACACGCGGCCCTGGGCTTATACTCGTTCTGTATGCGCAATACTCGAATACCAAACCTCAGGACGGCCTTCGACAACTGGATCCCCCTCCAGTCCAGAAATGGGCCGAAGAAGGATTTTGTGTCTTGGAGATAATAGTTCCAGGCGGCCGAGAAGATCGATCAGACAAGAGAGAATGGACTAAAATTATAGCTCAAGGATTCGATCAACTACTAGGCAAAGCTGAGCTCGAGGGTGAGCGATTTGGTATGATCAGTGCGTATATCCGGCAACAGTCACATCCTGGTTGTGAACTCAGTATCTGGCATCAACAGTCTATGAATCAAACCTCGCAAGCGAGATTCTTTCCGAGCTAGTACTACCTGTTGAGGCGTTCTCTATCGTTGTATACTTGGACCAACCGCACATTGATCGTGCAGTTACCAGTATTTCTTGTCCCCAGCTGCGACATGTTTCCATATTTAGATCGAGCGCTGATCGGGCACTCGTGCAAGATGCATCTGAGCAAGCAGACAAACCGGGAGGCAAAACTAGATCGATAGCTACCTACGAATACAGTCGATCTACCCCAGGCCTGGAACTGCGCTCATCATCCACCGCGTCGTCTTTTATCCATCCTGCATCTCCAAATTACAGCCATACGTACGCGGCACTCGCACATACTAGAACCCTCACATTCTTGCGGACGCATATCGGAGGACCGGTATTTGATATCGAAACAATCTGGGAAGCGCATACACGGTTCGAGTTTGAAAAGCGAGATGTGGACGCTACTATGGCTACTATGGTTGTACGTATATCCTCTTTCAGAAGGTCTTATTGGGATTGTATTAAAACTAATGCAGGCTGAGCCATATGTTAACCACATTCCGACGTTAACGGGCGGGATTGGACGTACCGCGCTGACTTCGTTCTATACGCACCATTTTATCCACGCCAATCCAGCCTCGACGCGCATGGAACTTGTGAGCCGGACAATTGGACCAGACAAGGTGGTAGACGAGTTTGTGTGCGAGTTCGTACATGATGTGGTGATTGATTGGATGCAGGTTTCATTCGCCTTTTGTTTTATATGTTGGCTAATAGCGGTTTTGGAAATAGGTTACCTGGTATACCGCCATCTGGAAAGCATGTGCGCATACCGGTTGTTGCAGTAGTAAACGTACGAGGTGATAAGTTGTATCACGAACATATTTATTGGTACGCTCAATCTTCGCTTTCGACTGGTGCTAAAACATGTATTCAACCAGGGACCAAGCATCTGTGTTGGTTCAAATTGGGCTCTTGCCTCTACAACTTGCCTTCCCCGGGACAACCAAAGAGATTGCATTGCCAATTGTAGGAGTGGACCAAGCGGATAAGACGTTGAATCCGGGTGCTCGTGAAAGCAATTTGCTAATTGAAAGGGCAAAACGAGGGGAGTAGGTCGATTAGTACGATATCTAGGGAGTCAAATGTATTACGACTAGCTAGCAAAATTTCTCACAGCTGCAACAAATCAAGCCTTGGATTTGAACGTCAAGTGCTAGCCCGTGCTGAATCAAGTGGTGACCATCTTTTTTAATTTAGCAAGTGCTGCTTCCACTTCCTTTGTATGATGGTCCGTGACCTTTTGCATCTGAAAAGATAGTATAGGTGCATGTACTGTATTAGGAGCGGCGAGCAAACCAGACTAACCTCGCTAGCGACCTTGGAGTTTTTATCGTAACCCATCTTCTTAAGCTCCCTCATTCCGGACTCTCGGCTAGTACGAATTTTGACCTTTGCATCCTCAGCTTGCCTCGAAGCAACTGTAGCAATCGCTTGACGTGCCTCCATTGTTGGTCTGCAGATAATGTGAAAACATATGCAATAGATTGGGCGGGATGTTGGCTCACTTGGGGACCACAATCCTTAACGTACGGGTATCTGCTCGCTGTGGTATCATGTTGGGTAATTGTGCATTTACAATCGATGTCTCTATGTCTTTGAGATTCTATGTATGGTCAGTTTTGTACACAATGATTGCTAGGACGAAGGCTCACCCCTTCATCAAATACCGTGATAACCAATACATTCCCATCCTTCACCCCAATAGTAGCTACTTCATCCAGCTTCGAAGTTGCTCCTCCACTACTCTTTATCTTGACTCTCACGGGGTCAAGCAGTGAGGGCATGACACGACCGCTAACGCGCGTCTCCATTTGTGCGAGCTCTCGCTTATACCATTCGAGTGTTGCTCCCATCTTTTGACCAGCCTGATGTATTAATTCATCTTCTTCGGAGAGTGCGATGGGGCTGATATCCTCGTGTTGTGATTTGTGACGCTTGGAACCACGAGTGGGAGCAAAATCAGTGTGAGTAGCTGTCACTTCAGGTACTGGAGTGTTGACTGAGGAAGCCCCTTTGCGGTGACTTTTAGCATAGCTTCTATGAGCAATAGCAACAGAAGAAGCCCTCTGAGCTATTGTACGAGGAGCAAACGGTACCCGGTACCGCAGAGTAAGTCTAATGAAAGTAGATGACATGGTTGGTAAATATTATAGATCAAATCACGTGGCTAAGATCGCCACTTCAGGGACCATAGCCAAGCAAGGCCACACATTCGACACAATTGTTCTGCTCGTACAAAGATCGATTGTAGGGAGAACAGTACACTGAAAGGTTCTTCGGTAGGTGTTAGGAGAAAACATCATTGGACTGAACTGGTTTCATTATGGCGCAGTAATTGAGATAGGTGTCACGTGATACTCGGTATCGTAAACTCCAACGTCGACCTGCAATTTCTGATTTTGCTTCTAGATTTCATGTTTGCCGTATCGTAGAGTCTTCCGGTCACAATTAAATTATCCGTACTCTGTGCTTGATATTAGCCTGCTTCTAGGACCACTAGATAACACTGTCAAGATCTGAACTTCCAACTTACTGATTGATGCAAACTCCCCTGCGTCACCGCCCACTTCTCGCGACCCTACGTATAGCTCGAGCGCGCTATGACTTTCCATCACTTAGACACGCTAGGCTGCTAAGTGTGTCATCTCCTCACCGGAAACAAAATCAGAATGCCTTTGCAGAGACGCTCTTGTTGCCTAAAACGACGTTTCCACTCTGGGCTGATCCGTCCCAACGCGAAGTACCGTACAAGAACAAAACTACTGAAGAGTTGTACAAATGGCAGGTTCGTATATTTTGTCGAAAACTTTTGTCTTGTAAGTCTCATAAATATGAAGTGGGAAGGTAGAGAAGGAAGCGAGACGTTTATTCTTCACGATGGCCCACCTTATGCAAATGGGAGTCTACATTGTGGTACGCTCTCGCACTCAATACATATATCCTTTGGTGTACTGTAACTGTTTCGTACATAGGGCATGCTCTGAACAAGATCCTCAAGGATATTATCAATCGGTTTCATGTTATGCAGGGATATCGTGTGCAGTTCGTGAACGATATTATCTAGCAAGTATAATCAATAATCTCTGCTATTAGCTACATGCCCGGGTGGGATTGTCACGGCCTCCCCATTGAAGATAAGGCACTAAAAGAGCTCGAGGTGTGTCCAATTTCGTACTCCCTTGCAATATGACTGCCAGACTGATCCAAACACGTATGAAGGGGGATGCGCGCAGTGTGCCTCCAACGATTATTCGATCAACAGCTCGTGAGGTTGCTCTGCGCGAAATCAAGAGGCAGCGAGAGGAGTTCCAGCAATTCGGTATAATGGCGGATTGGTCGCACGATGGATGTTATCGTACCATTGGTATGTTTATACCCCAATGTCCACCCTGGGAGTTCAGCATTGACCTGTTGCAGATCATGAGTACGAAATGCGTCAATTAGAGGTATTGCAGAAGATGGTTGGAAAAGGTAAGCCCAGTTACTATCCATCAGGGCGCTGAACCCACTATCAGTATGTATCGTAGGTCTTATATCGCGCCGGCATCGCCCCGTTTATTGGTCGCCCTCATCTCTTTCTGCGTTGGCCGAGGCGGAGCTTGACTACGTCGACGACCACAAGTCTCAATCTGTCTACGTGAATCTCCCCGTCCAAACCGCCTCCGACGCTCTGGCGAAGCTTGTACCATCTATTTCTGGCCCACCTTCGCTGATGATATGGACTACAACACCATGGACACTTCCCTCAAACATGGCTGTGGCGGCACATGCAGAAATGGCTTATTCTCTAGTCCAATATGAAGGCAAACTAGTCGTGGTTTCAAAAGATCGACTGGAGGCATTGGCCAACGCAAAAATCTTTGGAGATGGCTGGGAAGTTCTGGGGGAACTATCAGGCGAGTCAGCCCGATATACAGCCCATCTAATCCGCTAAGCCGAGAGCGCATATAGGTATCGATTTAATTGGAACAAAATACAAACCAATTTTTGGAACATCCGTCTGCCCGGTCATTACCGCCAAACACGTTACAGCCGAGTCGGGCACTGGATTAGTTCATACGGCCCCAGCACACGGTGCGGAAGACTATGCGGCTTGGCGTCTCGGCTCATATGGCGAAGAGATTCTTTGTCCGGTGGACGATGAAGGCAAATTCACTACTGCCGTTGGGGAATCTTGGACAAGACTCGTTGGCAAGGAAGTGCTTGGTGATGGAAATATTGAGGTCATTAGGGTTTTGAAGGAGCTGGATGTGCTGGTCAGGAAGGAAACCTTGAGGCACCGGTATCCATATGACTGGAAAACCAAAAAGCCCGTCATTTTGAGGTACTCTTTCTCCTATTCGTCGCAATAATGGACGCGAGTTAAACATAAGCATTCAGGGCGACATCACAATGGTTTACGAACTTGGATGCCATCAAGGACGATGCTTTAGAGGCGCTTAAAGACGTCAAGTTTTACCCCGAAGCTTGTGAGTCTTACACCGTTTTAAACTGTTAAACGTTTCCCTTGTTCTGACCAACCATAGCTCGTGCTCGTCTCGAAGCTTTTATACGCGAACGCTCAGAATGGTGCATTTCTCGACAACGGACATGGGGTCTTCCCATACCGGCTCTACACGACGCCGAATCCGACGAGGCTCTGCTTACATCGGAATCCCTCGAACATATAATTTCGGTCCTACGTGAAAAGGGAATGCAACACTGGTGGAGTGGTCCCGTTGAAGATTTTATCCCCCCTTCAATCAAATCTAGCGGGCGCGTGTGGCGAAAGGGAACAGACACGATTGACGTTTGGTTCGACAGTGGCTCCTCGTGGTCACTCATCCGAGATTTGAATCTAAGGAGCGGACTCATTACAGACGTATGCTTGGAGGGAAGCGATCAGCACCGTGGATGGTTCCAGAGTTTGCTACTGACAGCTGTGAGCTGTACGGACGAGGGGAAGAAACCACAAGCACCTTATGGCACACTAATTACCCATGGCTTTGTACTTGATGCTAGCGGAAAGAAAATGAGCAAGAGTCAAGGAAACGTCATTAGCCCGATGGACATTATTCATGGTGGCAAGGTGAGCCGTCACCGATAAGTAGATGACAAACTTATACATATGTTGCCATAGAATAAAAAAGCCGAACCCGCGTATGGGGCTGACGTCCTCAGACTTTGGGCCGCCACGGTTGAATACGGCAAAGACGTCTCGCTTAGCCAAGCAGTACTCGCACAAGCGGCAGAAACGCTCCGCAAGGTCCGAAACTCAGCGCGCTTTGTGTTAGGTAATATAGGATCTACCTCAAGCGAGACCGCACCCAATTTAAGACACGGGGAGCTTGGCTTAGTGAGTTATGAATTGTGACGTTATAAGGGAACATAATCTCGAGCCATTCATTATAGCTTGAGCGATATGTGATGCATCAACTATATACGCTTGAAACGACTGCTCGAGAAGCATATTCCACTTATAACTTTCAAAAAGGTATGGCAATAGAGTTTGACTGTTGTTCCTTATCTGATTGAGTCGTATATTCCAGTGGTTCATTCTGTCTCCGCTTTTACAAATAACGTTTGCTCTTCCCTATATTTTGACATCATGAAGGATACCCTATATGCCGAGTCCCCCACCAGCTCCGCGAGAAATCTTACTATAAGAATGTTGCGTGAGGTATGTGTTATATTTTCAATCACAGCACGCTCCTTACGCTACCTAGATCTTGAGGGTGTTTTCAAGCGTTGTAGCGCCAATTCTACCTCACCTTGCTGAAGAAGTACATGCACATCTTCAACCTTCGGCTTCGGACAGTGTTTTCCAATATGGTTGGTATGCTGTGGTAAGTGAATTCTGGACACAAAGGTTATCGCTGCGTATCTAAACGCATACAGGCCGAAGAGTTTAAGGATCCCGAATCTGAATCCGATATGCGACATATTCTGGCTGTTCGTACATCTGTCCTGGAAGGATTGGAGCGCGTTAGACAAGAAAAGTATGGGCTTTAGATTCCGTTCCTCCACCCATTGACGTTCCAATATTGAACTTAGGCAGCTCAAAAGCGCCTTGGAAGCTCAAGTGGAAATTGCTTTGCCCTCGAGTGGGCCAGTGGCGGACATTCTTCGTAGAGAGCGTATGTTTGAAAACTCCTATCGATCGCCATATCTTCTGAACGAGAGTTTCAGTTGATAACCTGCCGTTGATTTTCATTGTGTCAGACGTTTTACTTCAGGACGAGGCGCCCGTTAGTGACCACCCTTGGTCATATGCTGATCAAAGTCTCACAATCGGTACGTTCCGGACTACATTCCTGCCATACATTAATTCATTATTTGGAGTGTAGGCAACGAGCACATTACGGTTCGTGTCAGGCCCTCGAGCGGTGCAAAATGTCCGCGGTGCTGGAAGTGGACTGCACCTTTATCTGACGAAGATAGCGCGCCTTTACTCTGCAAGAGATGCCACGACGTAGTGCATGTGTCTCACTAGTTGGGCTGGGAAATGAAACTGCGTTCAAAGTCTTACCTATGAGTGGCTTCATGTCTACCTGTGGACTGCATACCTATTTCTCCTCGACCACGATGTTTTGTTTAGTTATAGGGCGTATCCAGGATAGCGGTTTCCGAATCCGAACTTTGCTGACCAGATTAGCGGCTAATCCCGATTAGGCCCTCCGTCATCGGTGTCGACTTTATTAGCCGACGATCACAAAGCCGACGACAATCTGGGAATGGGAGACAACTTATCCGAACCATAGATAAACGGCGTGTGTGACGCTGCAGAGTTGTCTTATGCACCTCCCTTCGTAATGTCTCGAAACCCTGACGGCACCTTTTCTTCCCTCGTTGCTTCCCTCGACGAGGCGTCCTCGCCTCCTACCGATTCGACGGTTGCCCAATTCATCCTAGACAGCACCCATCCGCTGCGCCCTATCAGAGACGTAAACAGCCCTTGGTTTATTGAGGATGAGACAGGTCGGGGAGTAGGCTATGAGGAGGTTCGTGCCCGGACTTGGGGATTGGCCAACGCTATCAGGCGCCGCTGGCCGGACATTGGTAAGCTCGTTCCGCAGATGTCTGTGGTCTTGAATTCACCTTGGTGCCATCTTAAGTTGAAGATGATGTCGGTAAGTTCGCGTTCATTCTACTAGCGAGCGAAATTAACGCGTGCGAATTAGTCTGTATTTTTTCGCCAAATAACGTTGACTACCCTATCGTAATATGGGCATCACACCGACTATCACTTATCGTATCTTGTGCGAACCCTGGCTACACGGAGGATGAGCTTGTATATCAGCTACAAGTACGTTAATTCCTGTTGTTCCTCCACGACGTCTATTCACTAACATATCTCAGGCAACAAAGTCGAAGCTGTTATTCGTTCATCCGGCCAATGTGGGCATCGCAATGAAAGCTGCGAAAAAGGCTGGCCTTCGTGAGAGCCAGGTTATCTCGTTGATGGGTGTGAATCACGCACCTCCTCCAACCAATGTTTTTACTATAGACCAGTTGGTGAACGGTTCGTGCCAATTCAGTCAATGATACATGGAGTGTTTAGCTGATTTTCCCATTGTTTTCAGAGGGCATCATCTCGCCAAGGTCGTTTGAAGAGAAACGACTAGCTCCTGGAGAAAACAAAACCAAGGTGGCATTCTATTCCTTCTCCAGGTCGGTGACAAGCCTGACTGTCAACCCCGTAGTATCATAACTGAAATCTCTGCGCCGTAGCGGTACAACTGGCAAGCCCAAGGCAGTAGCCATCCCCCATCACGCTGTTATTGCCAACATCATTCAAAACGCAGCATTCGTTAGACTTAACGACCCGACACTCTCACCCGATAAGGCAAGATACCGCAAAGGAGACGTTAATCTCGGCGTTTTACCCATGTTTCGTGAGTGTCCTAACAATTTCCTCCTCGTTTGAGCTTATGTTGACTCTCCGTCAGATATATACGGTCTTGTTTATGTGGTATGTCAATGCGAGCTGATATAGGTTCGTTGGTGGCCCCTCATCCCCAGTTATAGATGCATTTTGGACTATTTGCGGGCCTTCCCTTGGTCGTTATACCCAAGTTTAATTTTGTCGACATGCTCAAGAGCATCGTCAAATACCGAATAACCCACCTTTCGTACGTCA
>WSLO01000907.1:0-11625 GCA_019677385.1 Ceratobasidium sp. 392 | reverse complement strand
CTCACTTGATCATGACCCTTCGTCAGCTTTGCAAACAGGGCCCTTGAAAGGTCTCAAATTCACTAACACACGGCTTCGCTCTGATGTCACTATGGTCGAGCTTTCAGCATTGGTTCCAGACGTAGAACATCTTAGGATCCTATCGGACGGAGTCAAGTACACAGACATATACACGTTTGCTGCCCGCGTTCCACGTCTGCAAGTTCTATCCATTCAACTTGCTAACTGCCATGTTCCTCCTGCCCTTGAAAACGCAATTCCAGTCTCTCATCTTCCAGTCATTGTTAGAATAAGTCAACGGTCGTGTAGTTTCGGAAAATCTGATAGGTTCTTGAAGCAGACCGCAAAGTAAGCACAGTTCTTAGCATATATAAGACGAATTCACTTGGACTTATACATAATTTAGGTTTTTCCATCACATCTGGCCAAATGTTCGATTTGAACCTCACGAGGATAGTAAGAGTACTTCTGATGGAGATGCAGTCAGCCGGCTTAACAAGGCAGTCAGCCGGTTGAGATAAGACCATTAGATTCATAATGACTGGGTTTTCTTGTTGGCCGGCTTTCTTTAATTTAGTCGCATTACGTATACGCCTTGGATTATGGAAACAGAGTACTCGAGATCTGACATAAGAATATTTGTTTCATGGCCAAGGGGAAATGGGTACAGCGTGGGTTGGAGGCCAGGGTTGAGCGGGAGCCAGTCTTTCCAGCACTTTTTACAACGCGGTGACGCAGAACGAGACGTGTAGCGCACGGTCCTCTGTCAAACGGTCACGTGCTCTTGCGCACTCTCCTGGCTCATATTCAGGATCTTTGTACCACGCCTTCACGACGCGTTAAATCCTAGCACTAGACATTTGCTGCCACCCACCACATCGCTGTGTCTTAAGCGCAGGGCTTTCTGCTTACTGAATTGGGCCACATAACTCCCTGCCTGGGCCAAGAATTTGACGTTTGTCGGCAAAACAGGTCTCAAAAAATTATTATCGCGTACTCGTATAACCAATGCCAAACCACATCGTATCACCCCACGTAGCTTTGGAGACTTCTGAGCTGCTTCACAAAATCTTCAGCTATGTATCCGTTTCTGATTTAGCTCGAATATGTCGGGTGTCACGCGTCTTCTTCTTTCATTCGTCTCCAGCGTTATGGAAAGACTTGAAAGGGATTCTAAAACTGCTTGAACTAATTCCTGGGGTAATCATTGATCGCAAGGCTAGACCTGCTCTTACAATTAGAACAATGAGGCCTGAAGAAGGTAAACGCACTAAAATTGTGAGTAAAACTCTGTATGAAATCGATAGTGTTGTGGCTTAATGATACGGCTGCTGCAGACTATTCATATCCCAGAAGCGCCTGATATGACTAGATTCGACTGCTATGCACATCTAGTTCAAAGCCTAACGGTTTCTGTCAATACTAGAATCGAGTATATTCCAGGTCGGGGTTGGGAGAATCTAAAAGCAACTCGGTCAAGCAGTCTTCTTCCAAATCTGTTGCTCCTCGATTTGTCATATCCTTGCTACTGTGAGGCTGTTTCTGTTGAAAATTGGCATCGTCTACTCTTGCTGTTGAAGTGCCCCAAACTTGAGGAAGTCAGGCTGACCTATACCGCTTGTTTTCACTCTGACGCAAATGAACGCGTCCGACAACGCTCCAGTTATCCGATGTCTACAGTATTTGACCATTGTCATGATCTTCATACTCTACACCTACTGCTTGGATGTCAGCGAAGCCTCTCTTATGGGTTTGTAGACTGGTCTCGTCTGCAACGTCTTCGGCATCTGGTGACAAACCAAGACGTGATCGATGACTCCAATATGCTGCTTGTTATCGCCCAGCTGCCGTGCTTAACACATCTGGAATTGTGTAACAAGCGGCTGGACCGTAAAAGTCTCCAAAGCCCAACGCCGTTGCCGCATGGCGCGTTCCCCGCTCTTGCTACCCTGGAAGTTGACTGCATCTTTACCGCAGTCGCAAAGGCAATTTGGAGCGTTACTCTCCTGGCACGGCCAATAACCCGAGCCCGAGTCCAAATTTTTTATCATGGCCATATAAGCGGTCCTATAAGCTGTGGATGGGCTGATTCTGCTCTGCAAATTGTTTGCGCTCAGAGTCCAAACTTGCAGCATCTCGAGCTGGATCTGAAGGATCCCACTCATCCTAGCATTCCCTCGCTCTCGCATGGCACCATGGCGGCGTTGAAAACAGTCCCATTAAAGAGTATCGGATTTGTTAACTCCAAGTTCGATCCTAGGATCACCATGGCAAAGCTTTCATTGTCGCTTCCAATAGTGGAAGATCTTAGGATTCTCTCACGTGGAGTCAAGTACATGGACGTGTATGAGCTTGCAATCCGCCTTCCCTGCCTACGCAGTCTATCTATCCGACTGAACAACTGCCATATTCCACCTGTTGTCAAAACTACCGCTCCGGTCTCCTACAGTCCAATCGTTGTCAGAATAAGTCGGGGAAATTGCAGCTATGGCAGAGCTGACGGGTTCTTAAAACAGACTGCACAGTATGTTCATAAACTCTTGCTCAAAGGTCTCTGCTTAGACTAGTGCATAACGCAGGTTTTTCTGTTACATATGGCCAAACGTTCGATTCTCAACGCCTAAAGGCGACAACAGTACGGTTCAGGAGGATGTTCAAGTTAAGCGGCTAAATAAAGCAGTGAGCCGATTAAGAGAAGAAGCTGTTCAGAACGGCTAGATTTTGCCATCAGTTGAATCGATCCATACTAAAGCACCTATTTTGTATAAATATTCTACATTAGTCTCTTTCTTGCATACATAGATTTCCAATATGACACGCATATACCTCGCGCCGATGAGACTCTGATTCGAGGTGTGTTGGATACTCCGGAGCACATTTTAATTACCACCTTGGTTGCTGAGGTATTTTAACCTAATGCCAGACAACACTGTTCCTTCCCATGCCACCGTTTTGGGAACTTCCGAACTGCTTCACGACATTTTCAGACACATTCCTACGTCTGATCTAGCTCAATTATCCAGAACTTCTCGCCTATTCTTCTTCTGCGCATCACCGGTTCTATGGAGAGATATAAAAGGGACGTTAAAGCTCCTAAACACAATACCCCGTCTCGAACTTTCCAGGACCTCTGGGTCTGACTAGGTTTAATTACTATGCGTCGCTTGTCCAGACATTGGAGATGTTTGACAACGGCAATAATGGGGTGACTTATTTGCTAGGCTATGGCTGGGACAATCTACGAAAGTGCCAAGTGGCTCGGCCAGGCGGTCTTGTGGCGAACTTGGTGTCACTCTCCTTGGTCAAAGCTCTCAGTCATAGGCAAAGCAATTATGCCTGGTCAACCTTGATCAAGTTGGTTATCGGTCCCCGGCTTAGAGAACTCAGAGTACCTCATTTCACGGGCGACACTGGACTTAACCCCAACCAAACTTCTCCGCCTGAGAACTCAGTATATACAACACTCACACGCTACCCCATGATACATGCCCTGGAGCTTCTGCATACCAATTGTGTTTACAACTTCGAGTTTCTAGCATGTATGCAATCGCTTCGTCACCTTGTGACCTTCATCGATATAGTTTGTGATCCTTGGACCTTGTCTATACTCGGTGAACTACCTTGTCTAGAGACATTAGGACTCAATGACTACGCAGTCTTTACTAGATCTATTGAAATAGCGGTAGTATCTGCAGATACTGCGTTTCCTGCACTTCGCACCCTCAAGGTGGTATGCACTCTCCCTTGGGCAGCACAGGTCGTGTGGAGTATCATGCCTTTAGTTAGGCGGCTGACAGCTGTTGACTTCAAAATTGACTATAGGCACCACTCGGCTCGTACAAATCCTGGCTGGGTCGACTCTGTTATTCAGTGTATTTGCGTCGGCAGCCCTCAGTTGCTTGGCCTCCAGCTGAATATACGAGGTCAACGCCATTACTAGATCTGCTTAACAAGAGCACACCTTGAGTTGCTCGCAACCCTTCGACTGCGCCGGATATCTCTGGTGCATATCGCGCTGATGAGGGCAGTCCCTTTTAAAGACCTTATATCATCGTTTCCGCACGCCGAAGAGTTTCAATATATATCAGAAACAATTGACTTTCATGATCTACACCAGCTGGCCATTCATATGCCAAACCTGCAACGTTTAGCTATATATTCGGTCCGTGAATGGGACCGGCCTTTCTGTGCAAAGGATGTGATGGCGCCAGCTTCCAGACAACTATTATCGTTGAAATCAGCTGGAAAGAGGGACAAGACTTGAACAAGGGGCTGGAAGAAACTGCGAAGTGCGTGCCCGTAGCCACTTGGTGGCTTGGCTTACCTAATATCTTTTGTAGAATTTTGCACACAATCTGGCCGAATGTTCGATTCATCGTTCCACCGGATTGCGGAGAAGAGTTGGCGACTGAGAACGTTGGCTTACTGAACAAGGCGATAGACCAGTTGCGCTCTGGGTAGACCAACCAGGATGTCAAGTGCCACCGCGTCCGAGAAATGATGTGTTCGAGTTAGAGTATGTATACACACCTAGTTGTTTATTCAATATTAACGGACCTTTTGCACTCATACTCTAATGATTTGATAGCCATGGTGGATAGCGTTGGCATGGTTAGCTTATTCTCAGTTCGCCGATTGTCGGGGCTCCTTCGTACAAAAGTTCCGTTGAACACTCGTGGGCCGAGAAAATTAAGAGAAGGTCTGCAAAAGAACTAAAACAGTCTTTTAAATGTAAAGTTGTTGCTATATAAAGGCAGCTATTTATTAGAGCTGTGCATACAAATGAAGTAGTACAAACCACGAAGTATGTATGTCCGCGAACTAAGACAAACACGTCCTGTTGAGGCTACAAGAGCCGACGAGAGTCAACTCTACGCAGACTGTCACCCACAAGACCCAGAACCCTGCACTCCACAAAACGTGAAGAGCAGGCAGATCAATGCGGGGGTGCTCTTCCATCGCCGTAACAGCCTACCTGCGTAAGACGGAGCAGGTCGACTTGACTTGGCGGTGGGGTTGATTATTACTCTCTTAAGCTCTAACTCACAGAAAATTATACAATTTAATGATTGTTGGCCTAAGTCGAGGTCGTGGTGGACGTCTGAGACCAACTGAGAAAAATTTGCAACATAAATGGTCCGAGATCACGTGCGCTAATGAGCCTTCCGCTGATTGTCGGGACGGAAAATTCTACTGCGGGCGGTGCCGACTGCGTACGATGCTCAAGCGACGCTACAGGGGCTAAGATCCTGGCTAATGCGATGACAGTCGCAGCAGCAAAGTGTTGGAGTGAAAGTCGGACCATATCAAAGCCGAAGTCACGTGATGTCCCGTTAAGTCTCAAGTGGACCTCACAGCCCGCTCCCGTCCCACGACCTTCTCCTTCCCGCCTCCACCCTCTCACAATAATACACTATGGCCCGCGATAGATTGGCAGCAATGAGGGTTAGTTTGGACTCTAAATGCACTTGGCAAAAGCTAATTTAAGTTACGTTTCGTTCGTTTGCTGGCGATCAACATAGGCCGAGCGAGGTCAGACTGGCCCTACTGAGCATTCTTATCCCACCCAATCAAATGACCGGCCGTATGAGATGAACTCATATAACCAGCCACCAGCTGGATACACGAATGCAGAGAGTGCCAGCTATGGAGGGGGCGATAACCAGCCCGCTGGAGAGACGGAGATGACCAGGTTCTACGACGAGGTGAGTAGCAACCCGATGTAGTGCCTCGAAGTTTCTAAAAGCCATTCCTAGATCACGGCTATTCAAGACCTTATCCACTCGTATAGGGACAACATCAAAACTATATCCAACCTTCAGTCCCGTTCGTTGACAGCTACAGACGATGAAGCGCTTCGTAGGGCCACGTCTGAACTCGATGGCGTGTCTGCTCAAACTCAGGATGTTAGCGCTGAAATCAAACGCCGTGTTCAGGCTCTTGAGGCCGGACGCGGTAAGGTTTCTGGCCGGGACCGTGAGGCATGGATTCAGCAAACGAACGTTGTGAAGAGCCGGTTTGTCGCTGCGATTCAGGAATACCAGCAGGCGGAACAGCAGTACCGACAAAAGTCCAGGCAGCGCATGGAGCGTCAGGTCCGAATTGGTACGTTTCACTATCCTGTTTGGGATGGGGAGGTCTGAAAGTTGTTGCAATAATTGATTTGATTTTTGATCCGGATTTCAATTAATGGCTTGGCTGACGTCTATCTTTTGATATTCCAGTCAAACCCGACGCGACCCAGGAGGAAATTGAGGCTGTTGTCAACAATGATGCAGGAGCTCAGGTATTTTCACAAGCGGTAAGTCCAATGTTCATGAACAAGCACACATCATCCGGAGTTGTACTTGTTCCGTTCCTGATATCAGACCTACGATTAATTATACTAATAGCCTTTTCGCTGATAGCTCATGTCTTCGAACCGCTATGGCGAGTCTCGTTTGGCGTACCGTGAAGTCCAGCAGCGCCATGACGACGTGAAGAAGATTGAGAAGACTCTCACAGAACTCGCACAACTGTTCAGCGACGTGCGTCAAAATATTTCAGCCCCGTGAGATATGAGCTGACACCGAGATTGCGTTAATATAGATGAGCGTTATGGTCGCCCAACACGACGAGACGATTGATGCTATCGAGGCCCATGCGGCTCAGGCGGACAAAGACATGGAGAACGGGTACGCGTTTCCATACTTCCCTTCATAATACGTCATTAACCAGGCAATCATAGTTTGGACCAGACCGGCAAAGCTGTTGACCACGCGCGTGCTGCTCGTCGCAAACGCTGGATCTGCTTCTGGATCATTGTGGTTATCTTGGTGGTCATTGCAATCATTTTGGCCGTCACTCTGTCGAAGCTTATCCCGCGAAACAACAATAACAACGGACAGTAATTTACCCACTCGATGGAGTGAATGCCTGGACGGGCAGATCTATTGTGCTTTACTTCTATGGTGGTGGTGGTGGTGGTGGTGGTGGTGTAGGAGTAAACCGGACGTGTAATAGTTGAGCTGAGTATTTCCTCCATTTATTTTCTCTTCTCGTCTCGTGTTGCGTTCGGTTGTGTATATCTTGAATTTGTTTTCGGTTCGGATGGACGGGTGTGGTGCGAGGTTGCTTTGTAGTACACATTTCAATGTCTGTGTACAGTTCTTTTGTCATAATACTTTTAATTGTTTGTCTTTCATCCCAGTTAGGTGGTGGCACACTGTTTGGTCAGGTGATTTGATGGTATATATGTTGCCACTGTACGGCCAGAAACTCAAACTTGACCAGCATGAACAGGGTAAGGGCATACTTATTCGACGTCCAATACGCAATAGGTTGTAATAAATTCTTTTACATTTTTAAATATAGGATCCCTACATACGACTTACCTATATGATTCTCGATGGCAACGAGCGAGGTGCCTTTGGGAGGCTCAAGATACTCAATGAGCCCAGCTACCACAGCCTAATTGGACTAGACCTCCTAGAGCTGCTCCAAGGGCAGATTAAATTCGACCATCGTTCCAGCATTATTAATCTGCACAAGGCCAACTTGCTTGAACAAGCCGCTCACGAGGTGCTGAACAAATATACTACATGGAAGAATGGCGGACAAGTTCAGTCCCCTCGTATAGGGCCGTTCACAAAACTCGATTCCTATTGGGATAAGTCACCACCTTCGGATCGGGTGCATTTGATAGTTGAGGTTTTGCCAGGTGAGGTTTTGCCAGGTGAGGTTTTGCCAGGTGAGGTTTTGCCAGGTGAGTGCAACGTTGAATGTAGCCATCTTGGTTGTTGTCGCTTATCAGAGCCACCAGGGAATTGGACTGGGCCTATTGATGTCGGATACGATTCTGACGACTATTACCGTGATTGAGTGCTCAGGTGGGAGGTATGGAGGTTATATGGTTATAAACTTGTGATCATTATAATGAAGTGCGGCACTTTTCGTTAAACCTCCGGTTTTATGCCGCCCTCCCAGCAATCGAACTAAAACACTCACAAACATCACGTTGTGGTTAGTCCATTACCGTTACACGGTCTGCTCCAATCTGCCTGCGACAACCACTTTGAAGAGTAAACTGCGCTGCTATACTATCAAATATTTCTACGCTTAAGTTAAAGTACCATTAGTTCCTTCGGTACGAATGAGGCATTTACCGGGCCCACTTCCAACCAGCTGCATAACCTGCCAGCGGAGGTGAGTATTGATCAAGCTTTTCGCCCTCACGAGATGGAACTAAAACTAAGTAGACCGCGATCTTGGCAGGAAGAAGAAATGCGACCGCGCTCGGCCATATTGTACCCAATGTACCGAGCGAGGGTTCAAGTGTTTGGGATATGATCATGAACCTCAAGTCTCGCCGTCGCCCTCGGTGTGTTTCATCAATAGCCTGCCCTCTGGCGAGAGAGAGAGCGACAGTCGTACCATAGAATTAAGTGAAGCTCTCCAAAATTTTATCTCGCCACAGCTTGTACTGAATGGGCCAATAGCTCCGCCGCCACTGCAGGCTTATCACCCTTCCTACCACCCTTACGGAATACAGGAAGTAAGTTGTTCGGCATAGGCATCTTGAATATACTGACTGAACAATAACTTTGAATAGTACAAATCCAGCTCGGCAAACTACGGAGACTCAACACCGGACATATCACTACCCAACCAGCCTATTGCCATTCACGACCAATCGCGACTCAACCCTCAGGTTCCACAGACGCATCTCAGCAGATCACACCCTAAATCTACGCCTCCGATACGTAAGATAGAGACTGTTCACCCTTTGGATGTTGTGCCGGGAATTGAGGACAACACTGATTATTCTACCGATGGGGAGGAGTGGCCCGAACCGGGTTCTCACACAGAGAGCTGGGTAGCTCTTGTTCAACGGCGAAAAGCAGCTATCTTTCGCGGAGCTGCAGGCTATTGCCTTTCGTCAAGACTGCTTCCAAGCCCGTTGGTATCTGGAAAGACTGTACAATTTATCATGTCACAATGTAAGTTTTTTGTGTTTTGTTATCTTTTCAAGCCACTGAATGACTAAGAAAATTTCAGACGAATCCCTATTTGTACTCATGTTCTTTAAACCAGTACCGGCCCATATGAAAGCTATTCGAGGGAAATTCATCTCGCGCATACTCTCGTCGAACCTGATCTACTGGTCGATGTACATTGGCGCGAGAATGTTTCAATCTCTGAAACAGGACGGCGATTACGCTAATATCCGAGGTTATGTTCCCTGGCTCGAGAAATGCCATCACCTTTGTATAACGTCTCGCGACGACAATAGTTTGGAGGATTTTGTTGGCCGCCTCTCTAGTGCTCTAGAGGTATGTGTTTCCTTGGAGCAAAACCGCAGTTTATCGACGCCTATCTATATGCACATAGCTCATATTTCTGAAATACATTGCGTCCGATACCAACTCTGGCTATAATCTCATGCGCCTTATCGCTCCGACTTTCATGCAAATCGCCTTCGCCGATCCGTCATTGTGGCCACGAAATCCATCCTCGAACGGGGTTTCTCTCGCTCATCTGTTCATCTCTCGTCAACACGAGCTTGGTCGCTTCGTATTCCTCGATATGGTCTCGAGTCTGACTTTTGGCCTTCCTCCGGTTGTCGAGTACGACACTTCTCACCCGGTTATCACAACTCGTGAAGTACACGCTATGGAGTGGATACATGGTTGCCCTGTCGAGTTTGCGTTTTCGATTATCAAAATCAACGCTTGGAGAGCGCAAAATCTGAATGGTACTGTCGCACCAGACGAACTTTGGAAGGAGATTGAAGCGGCTGCTTGGGTATGGCAGCCGAGAGGTGACTATGGACCGGATCGCGAGTCTTCGAAGCTTGTTGCGAGGTTCGCCACACAAGAAGGATGGAGACATGCGGTGTTGATATACTTGTACATGGTGCGCATAATCGCTCGTACTTAGCGTTGCTTTGATAAAACATCGATTTTTCCGATCAAGGGCATGTGTGGCGTAACTAGTCATGACCTGCGAGTCCAGGCTTCCGCTCAACAGCTCAGTCGACTCCAAGGCGCAATGGGTCCTAATCTCGTGGTTGGGGTTCATTTTGTTGTTCCGCTGTTACTGGTGAGATACTCCAAGTCTACTTGCCAATATTTAAGACTCATAATGAATCAATGTCTAGGGTGCTATCTGTGCTCGGAGCGAGGTGCAACGTAGCCGCTTCCGCAAGGCTATTATGCAAGCCGGGGATAACAAGGTATGGCTATCAAAGAGCGTCCAATTTGTAGCTGTACTCGACCATCTCTGGCATGGAGCGGCGGCGAACGGAGCGGCGGTTACATGGGAAGACTACGTGAACTCAAGAAAAGCCGTGGTTCGGATTGACGTCTTATGAGCGGGGTTCGAGAGTGTTCATTCTTGTAAGCTGGATGTATCGATAATTCAACTAAGCTAGCTCTCTTTTAGAAAGAAACTGCGTGTACAGTCATTGCGGGGCCATACCTTTGTGAAACTAGACTAGATTTGTTGAGCTGTCACGCTCGGCTCACGGGTTATTACGCTGAAACTGAGAGTTATAGAACGGCAGCTCAGTAATTTTGAGCCTAGCTATACTGAATTTGCTTCTAGACACCAAGGAATTAGCAAGCATCAAGGCTAGTTGATAATTCGTGGTAAATCTAGGCTTGATAGCTTTACCTGGAGAGCATATAACAGAGAGCTAGTGTCGGGGTTGCAGTGTAGATTGAATGGTTTTCATCTAACAAAGTACACCACTGAAGAGGGTGCGAGAAAACTTAAATGCCCAACCCGAGGTTGAAAAATACACCGAAGGGGAGGTCTATTTCTTAAACATTGTGGTACACACTCCAATGTCCGCGTGCGGTTCTTTTTCTGTACTGTAGTACCAATTTTAACTGTTTGTCCTTCATCCCAATTAAGCGATGACGTAATGGGTGGCAACTGTGGCTGAACCAAATCAGATGACTTGGATAGTCTCATTCAATCAACAGCCATGAGCGCGAATATGGTAAGGGCATACATTCTGTGCCCGACACAACCATAGGCAATGACAATGTTTCGCACTCCACTTATAGGATCCTTACAGACGGCTCACCTACCTGATTCTCGACGGGAATAAGACAGGCGCTTTAGGCAGAGTCAACATACCTGGCGATTCATCAAACTACTTTAAATTAATCGGATTGGATCTCGTAGAGCTGCTCAAGGAGCAGATCAAGTGGGACCATCGTGCAATGGTCGTCAAGCTGTTCAAAGTCGAAATGACGGAGTAAGATGCCCAGTTAGTGCTTGATGGCTACCAGCGCGGTCGATTTGAAGGACAATGGATATATCCACTCGTAAATCCGTTTTCCACCCTTAGTTCGCACTGGAATTTCACGCCGCCGTTGGACAAGGTGCATCTACTGGTTGAGATTAAACCCGAGGCGGTGAGTTCAGCGTCGAATTGGTTACGTCAATCATGTGTTGCTTATCAGAGCGTTCTAGAGCACTTAAACTTGAGTACATAACTAAGAAAGCCATAGGGTATCTCATTCGTGTTTGAATAGATAATGCAGAGTACAGAGGGGAAGAAGTTGATGATTATGTAATACAATGAATGGTATACTTTTGGCGCACCCCTCTATTCTCTACGCTGCCTTCCCAAAC
>WSLO01000906.1:0-11627 GCA_019677385.1 Ceratobasidium sp. 392 | reverse complement strand
CGCGTCGTAGTCGAGCTACCTCTCCCTGCGAAACGGCTAAAAGTCAAATCAAACCCAACAAAACCGCGCATACTTGGTAACCATAATGCCCTTCAACAACTTGACCCGTTCTCGAAACCCCGCCGTCCGTCTGATCAGAAGACCCAGGACATCAAACAGATCACTACCTCGACTCTTTCTCGTCTTTGCAGACAGTTCTCGAGCATGAGCTCAGATGATGACCGGGACTATATGGACGTGGATGCGGATGTAGAAGTTGATGTTGAGGGAATAGAGAACGAGAACGAAGAGCGACCGAGGATGGAGATGCCATCGTCGGACGATATGGATTTGTTCCAGATTGTGACACCCGTGCCACGTCGGATCAAACCTATTGGTAGAGGTACGAGGAGGGGTTGAGAGAGTTTGCTTTTTGAATTGTGTATGTTTATGCTCGTTGTATGAGTAAGGTTTTGGATCTTATGGGATAAACATTTTGTATTTAGTTTGCTGGAGAAAGCGAGATGGTTGGGCGTAACATTCATCGACATAATTTACAGTCGTTTCCCTAGTTATGTACGCAAAGTCAGCACTGGAAAATGGCCGAGGTCGATACTAAATAGTTACATAAAGACAAGAGGCCAAACCTTGGAAACAGGTAAAACCCTTGTAAACATATACATTTAATACGGTAACGCATACATACCATCAAAAAAGCAACCAAACATCGCCAATCGACAGCCAGGACTTTCCGTGGACGAAGTTCGTCATATCGATAATTGCCCGACGGGAAACCGCTTGGGTAGGCAATAGGATCGCTCACGGCGGCTAAAACGGTACCTACCGCAGACTCGCAACGTTTTCGGCAGTATTTTAGACAGTTTTCAAGCCTATTGTGAAACCCCAGGGGGTAGGGGCTTTGGGTTCGACCGGAATTTGCAATTTCCCAGCCAACAAGCGCTGGAATGTTCTCCACTGCATCCACGGCCGACTTTTATCAAACCTCCTGATAAAATTCATTTTTTGGTATGTGAATTCACCATGATATAGAGGCATACGGCCCAGATATACTGCGAGAATCTGAAGTATCTTCGGTAACGGAGAAACCGATAATAAGCCAACCTACTTTCGTTTTTTGCGTTCAGCCGTCGTATAATCTCACGGCAGCCAACATAATCAGTCTAACGCTGCTCCTTATGGCCCTCGGTGGCTGTCGCTGGAAGCTTAACCGTTGGCCAGCTCATATACATTACCGGGGGACGGGGGCGTTTGTCCGAGAAGGTCCCCTTGGGTTGACATCAGGCTTTGACTGGTTAGAGTTGGCTGAAGGAGCTAAGAGAACTTTCCTCCTTCATATCTATCCTCACTTGCAATACTTCAGATTAATAGTAGAACGTTAGCATTCGAAAACGCGACGATATGTTGGGCGGTCGGAAAATAAGCGCCCGGCGGCCGGGAGTTTCACGGCCAGAATTCCAGCCAAACCTAAAGTCCCTAATATAGTATAGCACGGTTATCGATGGCTAGCACTGTATTGTGGGGGCTATGGAGCTCGTCAGTCGTGCTTCAGTGGAGTATTAGTGAATAGGTGTGACGACCGTGGGCCCGCGGATCTGTGACCAAGTGAAGAGCATCAAACCACCCGATCTAGTTGTTCGGCTTCCTTCAGCAAAAAGGGTTTGAACAGTATGCTAATTACGGACATTTTCAGAGTATTAATTTTTTGTCTGAAATTCATCCACCCACCCCACACAGAGCGACTATGCTACTTGATATATTGCGGACCAGACGACCCATGAGGTATTCCCATATTCCGCGTGATTGCAATGATACTTACGAATCTGGTACCGTATAGCCACGAACGATGGCGAGTTTGGATCCAGCATGCTGACTTCTTGTGCTTGAGACGGACTCATGTTCAATTCCCATTGAGGGTTATTTTCAAAACTAGCCGCGCGGTTGAGTCCAGAAGGGGTATAGTCTATGATTGTACGGGTTAGGAGCTACAAATACTTCAGATACTGCTGAATCAAACCTAGTAAAACAACTGCTTACCGCTATCCAGTCGCAGATCCATATTAATCCGGCGCCGGACAACGAGTCGTCATCTTCTGACCATGGGAAACTTAAAAGCTGCTCAAAACATCACGACAAGGCCGTCCTTCCCGAACCAATAAACAACTTACCTCTTTAAGCACAGTTCGTCCCTGCAAGTTCCGAGTCACGCACGCTATTTGATACCCCAGTCGTTCCGCATCGAAGAAAATTGTAATCGTATTTCGCATCAATCGGCGCAGGCTAAGAGATGTTAAGTCGAGGGTCTTTGGGACACACTGAAGCTAGCCAACGCGCACCTATTAGGCAAACGTTTCTTTGGATCGACCGAGCGTGCTGAGGACGCGATCTCTGAATTTCCGTTGAAGGATTGTATGCCTCATCAATGTCTGTTCGAAAGAAGAGAAGCCTGAATTACCATCGAGCACCAAGAGTCTGTTTATCTGTTGAGTCAATTATGACATTGAGCGGTAGTGTGTAACAACTCACTTTATCGGTATCTGGGGATTTAGATGGCTGCGTGCATCGTGGTGTAGCTCCGCCGGGCTCCATCCCTCGGGGTGAATGCCTGTCACCTATAATATATAGAGCTATCAACTCCTCCCAGTTCCATAAATCATAAGCATGCTGCCTGTCCTACCAATGCTTCTGCGAGCTGGTAAATCCCCGGGTTGGTTTCTCCACCAGAATCATCGCCAAACAAGCTTTGCGTAGGGTTAGACAATTCGTTGTTTTTATCCTCGGGACGTACCATACATCATCGCCCAGCTGATAATTTATTCGTATGAATGAGTATGCATCCAAAAATTGCTTCGGTAAAGTAGGTTGGGTGGCTATACAGGGTGTGAGCATCCTGCCTTGCAACTCAATCAACAGTACTAGCCTTTGCGCTTTCGAAGTGCGCGCTCCCAAGTCGTCGGCTTTCTTGGAGGTATCGCAGGAACAGTGTGGAACCATTCAAGTATTTGATCCCTGAAAGCGCGTCAACCGCTAGTTTAACCTAACAAAACAACTAACTGCACGCCAACCTGCTAGCGTTTATGAGAGGTACCAAGTTGATAAGCGGGCTCATCGCATGTTCTGACCGGATATACACTATAATTCGCTTCCGACCGTCAAGTAGAGTTGGCATGGTGGCTGAGAGCATCCTGGTTTTGGCCACGGAGTGATAGGGCACCCACGTAATCACACTTGCCAAGGTCTAGCTTCGTGATCAGACCCTGTCTTCTGTTTGGTAAATTCCCGGTTATATGCGCGTAATGTTTGGCGCTCAAAATAAAAACAAAAATAACTGAACTTTTGTCTTAACCTTTGGTTATTCAAGTAGATAAGAGGATACCACCACGCATGTACGTCATTCAAAAGACATCTACGCATCAACAATTGACATCCAGGACTTTCCGTGTACGAAATTTGTGAAATCAATAATCGTCTGATGACGAACTGCACCAGTCAATGATATGCAAATTACCGAGTCGTCGATCTGCCGCAGTTCGAGTGGAAGCCAAAGAAGCGGCTCGCCTTCGGTTGTAGTCACCCATCCAGCTAAACCAGAACTCATAAAACGAGCCAGTTGACTGCTCTTTACTAAAGTTCCGCGATCCGCTAATGGAAGAATTCGCACATCGGTCCCTACGTGTCATTATGAGTTGAACTAGCTATAATTGGAGATAGATTTGGGCCCACCAGGCAGGAAATTGGGAGTATGGGCGCTCGCTGTATGAGACTTCACGTCCCATATGCGTATTGTCATATCATCGGAACATGTCACGATTCGGCAACCATCAGGGGAAAACGCAACAGATTTCACCCCGAGAGAGTGGCCTCGCAGAGGCTCAAGAACTATGTGGCCAGTCTCTGTATTCCATATGCACACTGTCCCGTCGCTGGACCCAGAGGCAATCCAAAGACCATTGGGAGAAAATGCAACAGACTGCACCGTGCTTTCGTGACCTTGTAGTGGTTTGAGTATCATATCTCCAGTCTTCGCATCCCGGACGCATACTTTTTTGTCGCTAGAGCTGGACGCGATTCGAGAGCCATCGGCAGAGAACGCAACAGAAGCTACTGGACGTAAGTGCCCTTCTAGCGGTCCTAGTACGGCCTCACCAGTCTCCGCATCCCAAACGCATACTCTTCCGTCTTGGGAGCCGGAGACAATCCGACGGCTATCTGCAGAGTATGAGACACAAGTTATTGTGCTTGATGGGTTTCTGATCAGCCGTCCGAATACCGAATGTTTGGTGTCTCTACCAGTCTGGACGCGTACTCTATTTGCATTATCGGGGCGCGGCTCTATGGGATAGTGGTTGGGTGGGGGTTCGACAGAATCTATCGGGGTCGAGTGATTCTCCAGCGACACAATTTTTGCATATAATGCCGCTGAGATCAACGGCCCCATACAATTTTCGATAAATTCCGGGACATTTGTTGGAGAGAACGCGATAGACGACATGCGGTCTGAACCACCTTTGAGAGCCAACTCTTGTACTTCTTCGCCTGTTTCTGCGTCCCAAACTCGCATCTTTTCGTGATCCCACCAGCTCGAAATCAGGTAGTGGCCGTCCGATGAGAACGCGACGGAGTTTACTAGACCAGAGCGCTCTCTAAGGGTATTGGGCGGCGCCTGAGCCGGTCTCGTGTAGTCTGTATTGTCTACGTCCCAAATTCGCATGGTCTTATCAGCAGAACCAGAGACCACCCGATGACTATCAGGGGAGAAGGCAACAGATTGAACAGTGGCCGAATGGCCATCCATAGGCTGGAAGACTAACTTCCCAGTCTGGGCATCCCAAATGCGTATTGCCTTATCATAGGAGCCCGAAACTATACGGCGGCAGTCAGGAGAGAATGCGACGGACCGCACTGGATCCGAATGACCATGAAGTGGCCCGAGTAGCATCTTGCCTGTTTCTCTATCCCAGATGCGTACTGTCTGATCCTGGTGGCCCGAGACAATCTGTTCGCTATCAGGGGAGAACGCGATCGCATTCACATAAGCTGAGTGACCCTCTAGCAATCCGAGCGTTGAGTTGTTGATTGTTTGTGCATTCCAGACATCCCAGAGGCGCAACGATCCATCGCGACGAGACCATGAGGCGATCCAACAGCCGTCAGGGGATGCCACAACGCTAGATATTCTGTTCGGGAGACCACGCAGTGGCTCGAGTATTGCTACGCCCGTCTCTGAATCCCAAAGGCCAACAGCGAGATTCCGAGAGCACGATATAACTCGGCGACTGTCAGGTAAGAATGCGACTGACATCACCGATGCAAAGTGACCCCGCAGCGGATCAAGTCTCGCCTCGCCTGTCTCAGCGTCCCAAATACGGACTGTTTTGTCATTGGATCCCGACACTATCCAGCGACCATTAGGAGAAAATCCAACACAGTACACCTCACCGTTGTGACCGCTCAAGGGCTCCAGGATTGCATTGCCCGTCTCAGCGTCCCAGATCCGTATTGTTCCATCTTCCGAGCCTGAAGCTATGCGGCGGCTATCCAAAGAGAACGCAGTGGAGTTAACTCGGCTACCAACCCAGATGCTACGCAGGCAAGGTGTCCACTCCGACTGCTCGGCGCTTCGAGACGGAATGAGTAGGTTGGGAAAGAAACTCCACATGCGGCGCTGGATTCCGGAGTTCTTTGGCGCAAAGGCGAGCGCAGACACGTATAGGTGGGGGGTGCTCATTGATATTGAATCATAGAACGCTAAAACGAATCGGTATGTGTCGTTTGCAGCTAGACGGCAGTCTTGCATGCTTTCCTTGACAGAAACATGACATCAACACATCATCTAGAAGAGGGACGCGAACCCACTAACCGAGAAACGGCATTTTATAAGCTCTGGCAAACCGGCCGCTGCTATACTGAGCTTCCCGAGTAGGCTGAGCACCTCTATCCAATACAGCAACTCCCGGCCACACAAAAATCTTCGCAGCAAGACTTCAAGCGAAGCCAAATTTGCCTGGGTAGCATGGCTGAGCCAATACAAACAGCTGTAACTAAGGTGAGAGCCAATTGTAGCTTGAACTCGTGCATTGAGGTTCGGGACATCGTGGTTGAATTGGTTCGAAGTTTCCAGCTCGCATATATTGAACTTAAGATTACGAGCCATTATCCCTAAGCAGCACCTAGTAAGAACCGTATCGTGCCATTCGAGATCTATATATAGGTCCTTTGATCGAGATGGGTTGGTTATATAGTCCATGAACGATGGGTGAGAAATACGGATAGCGCTGTCAAGTTTCTCGTCTGCATATAGTACGGAAGACAGACTCCCAAGGACTCGCTCCAGCACATCTTGCAAGATGTATCCGTCTAGAAGCATGGCAAGACTCGTAGCACACAGTGGTTTTCGCGTTGCTGTAGCAACAACAGCCCCCAGACACTTTAGCATATCTCCTAGATTATCAACAGCAGTATCCAGTATACTAGCTCGGATCGCGGTAGAGTATAGATAATCTATGTCGGCTAGTTCTGTACCTGCCAGGACCTGTTCCAAACGCTTACATCGGTCGTACCCGTCTGTGATGAATTTGCAAGCGGTTCGTGCCCAGATAAAAAGTCCACTGGAATGGAGAGTTATTCGCTCGACTGCATCTTCGGGCCAGTTCTTAATGTTTTTCATGCCGTCTAATCGGTCCCGTACGAAGATCCGGATGTCGGCCGATGCATCATACTGGATGACATCGAATGTTGCAAAGCCGTCCGTCTCCGAACCACCGAAAAACTCGGAGATATCTGCGTCTGGGCGGCTAGTCACAACTACTTTCAGCCATAGTCCAAACTGAGACAAGTTTCGTAAGCATGCGAGGAGTTGTTTCCGCGTGATAGTATCACCACATTCATCCAGGGCATCCACAACGATAACGAGTGGCCTCGCTGGTGGTTTAGTTTCCGCAAGAGTTTGCAACGGCTTGTTGACTAGAGCATCGCACAACTGCTGAAGGTGCCGCGAGCATAACCCAGGGTCTTCACGCATTGCCGTGCCAAGCGCTTCTGCGTAAGTCTCCCAGCGAAGAGCAAGTTCGTAAGAAATCGTCATAAGAGCTCGACGCGGGTCTCGTAGTTCGGGGTTGTCGCGTTTGCAGAAAAAGCTGCAGGCAAGCACCTCTTGTTCGTCGAGCTGGCAGCACACAGATGTTGCAATGGAGCTCTTTCCGAAACCAGCTAGTCCGTGAACCCAAGCGAGCCTAGGTTTGCTATCTGCCTGAGTCCAGACGATAATATCCTCAATAACCTTCTTCCGAGTTCCAGGGATACACTGCCGAGTAGGGTCGTAACTCGCAAGATCTACCGGTTTTAGCTCTCTTAGTTTGGCATATATGCCTAAATCGCAATATTGACAGGTCAACAACATCAGTTACACCTAGCTCCTTCGACTTACGATCGGCTGCGCCGGCCTGAAGTAACTGTACACCGACTCTCGTATCAAACTCTTGCCTAAGTTGCTTGAATCTCCCTATAAAAGCCTGCGTTTGCTCCCGAGTGTCGGAGTTGATTACTGAGCGGAGCGCTCGTTCTATGCGAGCAACATATTGAGCTTAACGTACCGAAGAGTTTGATACGACTCACTAAAAGAACTACGCGATCGACAATTCAAAATAAATAACGACACATCTTCGATCAGGTTTAGCATATCAAGTGCGGTTTCTCTGAGATTATCGTTGGCCAGCACTTTGACAGACTCGATTGATGGGGTCATGCGTGCTAGGCTATTCACTAGATTATTCATTTCGACATCCTGTTTCTCCTGCTGTTCGAGATGCTGTGTGGATCCCAGGATGAAGAACAGAAATGACGTTAGTAATTACCGCCAACAATATGAGATGCTGGATACGTACCTCCCAAGCTCTTGTGCAAATCGTGAACACAGTTTTCGCGCCTCCAGTTGGGTCCAGCTGATTTCAAGCACGAATGCATATTAGGACTCGATTGTGCGAAATCAACACTCACATCAACCATCATCTCCCCTAGTGTAAGAAGTAGCTTGAACGCATTCCCAATTCCTCCAGCCTTTTCGGGTGATTCTAGTTTTTTCTCCATATGCTGAACTTTCCTAGAAGCCTCTGAGTACGCCAGCGCCGCCTAAAACGTTACTCGTGAGCAAGATAAGCGTATTCGAGAACACACGCACTGCTTTCATGTCTAGAAACTTCATTTGCACGTTGAAAACCTCGTTATCGCTTTCTATCATCCGGGTTCAGAATATGAAAGGGATAATATGTGACACTGGATTCATTTTCTTACGAATTGAGATGGTATTTGTACCAGTCGATTGAGCGAACTGGTACTCTGCTCGTCCAACCCGATCTCGGGGTTTAAAATGTTGCACTTCGGTAATTTGGAGAGTGATCAACGAGTTTTCAGAAACATCACTATAAAGAGTAAACAATTAGTATGTGCGAACAATACTGAACATACAACGTTGCCCTCTAACCATGGTAGGCATAAATCAGTCCAGCGCAACAACTGGCCTTTCTTCATGGGCGGTAGCTTGTGGGTCTTGTGGCCATCAATATAAATTTCGATGAAGATTTCGTATGTTGATTTATCCGGTACAAGCGTAATCTCTAGAAGACATAGTTTCAGGGAAGAGCCTCGAATATGTATCAAGCGAATCATACCTTGAAAACGGTGACGTACTCGCCGCTTGTCTCCTAAAGTCCTCTGGGATGTCATCGTGATCGTCAAGCGGAAAGGGTTGGGAAGAAGCACATCAAAAAGGTAGGAATATTAGCTAGGCACTGACACGTTTCCTTATTTTCCGATTGGGAGCTTGTGGAGCAAAAAAAAATAGGGAAAAGTCGTTAGGTATCTTAAGTAGTGGTGGTGGTCGAGGTCGACATGCAGAGTCCTGTTTCGGAGCCGACCCGCTTAGTCACTCATATGACATCCAATCGTTTTTGACCTTCAACTTCGGTTTACTCGGATCAAACCGGCAGATTCTAAGCCGGCTTCCGAGCCCTGTTAACCGAGCTGGCGTTTGTCATCAACCGGTTGGTGGCCTCAAACGAGAAGAGCCGAGAACATTCGGCGGTTGGTAAATCAGCGAACGCCGGACGATTTGTAATTTACGGTGGACTCTCCGCCCGAATCTCGCCACACGAAGTACCCTATAAAAAGGGAGGCGCTACCGTGAGCTGTATCAAAGTAGACTTCCACTACGTCTAAAATGACTGCGTACTCTGCCATAACTGCTCATGGCGATAATCCCATGCCAAAGCGACGGCACATAGCTGACGCCTCTAACCACCTTCCTACGCCAAATCGACTCTCCAATTCCGAGTCCCTTCTTTCTCACCGACAAAGTTTGCATGGACGTGCCACCATCTGTAACGCCGCTGACCACGTTCTCTTCTCCAAACATCGAGCCCTCGTGTTTAATTTCGTGGACATATATGATCTAGTTCAAGATGATTTTGGGAGACTGAAGTCATGCACATTACGTTGTGGTATATGTCGCAAGCCAGACGGATGGAGCTGGGGTCCTGAGTCAAAGGGGAAGGGATCAACCTCGAACATGATCGTTCATATGAAAGGGAGACATAGCGCAATTTGGAACGCTGCATTGCAAGCCGGCGCAGCAGCCTCTGGAGACGCTGAGTCTGGACGGACTGATGTTATAGCGGAAAGCACAGCGGTTACAGCTTCTGGGGATTCTGAAACAGTACGTTGATGCGTTAGTTTCTATAGAGACTATACTGATTATATGCTGTCACCACAGTCCTTCAATGTTGATGAATTCTATCGACTTTTAAGTCGATGGACCGTTACCGGCGGACAACCGTTTACCGAGGTGGAAAACCAAGAGTTTCAAGAGCTCTTGACGTATCTCAAGCCAGACCTACAAGGGCATCTCCCCACATCACAAGCAATTCGAGACTACATATCCAGCCACCTAGCTAGTTGATCATGCTTAAAAGAGTGTTACAAGGGGCTCTACAACATTATGGGGCTTTTGACTGGTCGCTTGATCAGAGACTCGGTGTTGTGGCCGTTATAATATTTTTGTTTGCGCGTCGTGCCTTAACGTACACACACTCTTCTCTTTTGTCGGGTTTCATAGTCGCACCGTACTAAGGCCCGGCCTTCTAGTGACTCTAGTATATCCGACCTAAAATAAAAACATCGTAGGCGCGCTCATTAGACCTTGTATTCGCTACCTACAAGTAATTGGGCTGCTTTAAATGTACATATTAGAGTGAGAATTAGTATTTGAATATTCATGGATAATTGCCCTCCACAGCTAGCTGGTTGGATGCGGTTTGGGTCGGTTGCTGACTTAATACCGGCGGATTTTGTATCTAAGCCGACTTGAGCCGAATTCGAACTTCCGAAGGTGACCTAGTTATTTGTCTCTCCATTGGAATGGACATTGTGCAAGTAGTATCAAGGTATCATTCGTATACGGAAAATAAGACGAACAATATTATACAAAATCGTACAAGTCCTGTGGTATACTATCAAGCCCTAGAAATCCGTTGGCGGCACCGCTTTCCCCATTCTTCGGGCGTGACTCCCACTCGTTTCCGAAACACCCGATGAAAGTAAAACGTGCTCAATCCAGCCTCACTAGCCAGTTGATCGAGCGGAATCTTCTCGCCGTTCCTAGACGCATTCTCAATCAACGCTTTGGCGCGCTCCACTGCCGCAGCCTGCCTCTGCTCAGCCGCTTCTCCCGCTGCGTCGTCTGGCTTGCAGCGCTTGCATGGTCGGAAACCCGCAGCAGCAGCCTCTGAGGCGGTGTCGTAGAACCTGACGTTGTTTCGAAGCGGTCGTCGAGAGGGGCAGGTTGCTCGGCAGTAGATTCTGGTAGACAGAACAGCGTATACGAATGGTGCGTTTGGGGTTCGATCGATTACAGCCTGCCACCGAGATTCTGGTGTGAGAAACAGCTGAGGTGCGGGAGCTGAGGAAATAATAGCAGCTAACTCGGAAACAGAAAGGTTAGCAGTACTATATCTATTTAAAATTACCTACTTGGTTCAAGATTAGAAATATCTGGGAGTTGCAACGGAAGGTAAAACTGGCTGTTACTAGGATCTAATAAGTCGACGACCCCCTGGAGGCTGGCGGTCGAATCAGGGTAAGCGAATAAAGCACCATCCACGAATTCAGACTCTTCGTAAGGGCATGCAACAGTCGTAGAGATATTTGAGTATGTTGAGTTGAGCGCCGGCACCGAAGAGAAGTCATTTTGCAGATGGTTCGAGTCCGCTTCGATTAGTGGCAAGTTCAACCAATCCTCAAAGTTAATATCAACATTGGTGTTAGAGCTTGGGGTAGAGTCCATTAATTGTATCCACTATACGGGAGGTATAAGAACGAGTGCTTCAGGAGAGCCAACGCCTAGGAGATTATGCTCAGGTTCCACCAAGACCTTGCTATGGTGGCGGTTAAGGTCGAGTCACGGTTGAGTGGTGGCTGAATTAGGCAGGAAAATATGATTCAGATGGTGGCTATGCAAGGGTCCTCAGGGTTTTGACTAGCTCGATATGTCCTCTTCGGAAACTGGCTTGATACCAACTTCCACCGCCAACATGGACCGCCTGGACGCGGAAGATACCAAGTCTTACAGACAGATTGAG
>WSLO01000905.1:0-11638 GCA_019677385.1 Ceratobasidium sp. 392 | reverse complement strand
TGTGCAGGCAGGGACAAAACTACTCACAGAGACCAGCACACTTGTATCCTCTGTATCTCCATGAATTCTCAACCATTTTAAATGTGCTTATATGTATTCTGAAGATCTTGTAAGTGGCTCTTAATCGATATATTATTAAAGCTCATCGAGCTAGTATATACAGAGATATGACTAATTCTAGTCACAGGTACTGCTCTCTGTGAGCGGTTTTGTCCGATACTGTATCCTTCATTTCACCTGTCCATTCTGTGTCTAGGTACGTCGCATGTTCTATTTAGTAGGTTTATACGCCGATATCACCCGTGTGTCCTGCCTCGACGCCTCCTCCAACCTTGGATCCCATAGAATCAAATCGACCAGACAACTCAAGATCTACGTACTCAATTCTGCGGTTTGCGAGCAGACTTTGGACGTTTGGCGCCGAGTCAATCATACTCGTGTACGAGCTGCATGTCCGGGGTTTGGTGTTTCGGTTTCAAGTTGACTCAGGCGAGTGCGCTGGAGGACAAGTGGGTCGTGGAATAGGGTGAAGTTTCGGGTAAGGAACAGCGATGCGCATCTTACTACGCATCTCAGTCTAACGAGTTAGATGGTGTGGTCTCGATTGAAGAAATAAGTCGGCTTAGAGGCGGGGATAAGTTTGGATCTTTGGTAGAAGTCAATCTGTGAGTCCTGTGTTTTTCTACGTGCACTCCTGGCTGATGAGTGACTATTCATGAGTCAAGTACTAGAAAGTCAAAGCTGGCGGTTGGCGATAAGGCTAAACTGTGGATCAACGTGGACTCGTATCACAGGTTTTGACCCCAGCTTCATTTTGCCGTGACCGTTTGACCTTTAAAATAGGTAGAGGGAAAGGTGTGATGATGCTTCTCGGGCCAGGAGATGGGAAACAGCTCTGGATCGCCACTGGAACAATGCACAGGTTCATGACTAGTGGTTGATGAGGCTGACAATTGTACCAAAATGCAAGTTCCGGCCTGGATACCAACAATCGAAGGATCGTGGTGCACAATATGTATGTATATGAACTGAATATGACTGTTCACGATTCAAACCATCGATGAGGCTCGCACTCGGGACCGGCCCGTGTATTTGAGGTCATTTGGGTCCGCAATCACGTGGTCTCGGGCTCTAACTTCTTCCGCCATCCACGACCACCCATTTTACTCCCATATCTTGAGGATCGATTGTCTTGTTCTCAGTTCGCATGCTCGGATATTAAACATCAGTCGGCTATTCAAAGGTGATAGGTTTTTATACTCTCCAAGGCTGCGGTCGAACCAAGCCCTGGTACGTGATGCCTCTGGTCTTCTCCTCCGGTTTGAAGAGCTCGAGCCTACTGTTGCTGTATCCTCCCCTAGCAATCTGTTTACCGATCCTTGATCTCGTCTGTGGTCTGTTACCGAGGCTACTATAATGAGGCTGTCACTTGACAAATTCCCAGTGCTCGATCTAGTGCCGCGGCGCGGCCCGTATCTCCACTTTGGGCCGCCCAGCTTCGATTAGACTCAAGCTTATTTGCCGAACTTGCGTCTGCCTTGACGAATATCTCACTGAGCGAGTCTGCACGTCACCTGTTTGCTTCACCGAATAGATCACTGTTTCACTCTACTAGGGGTTAGGTGACCCAAGCTGGCCGTTGACGAGAGCTTCGCCGATGCTCCCAGTCACCTCCTAGTCCAACGGCCAGATGAGGGGAGCTGGATACACGACACCTCCCGCTGACCTTGCATGCTCGTCTGACCACCGTGCTTGGACATGTTGCCGCCTCGTATGGATGAATCTTCCTTGGTTGAGTCTGGCATTTTCAACGTTTTCTCCCTCGCTAGATGAGAGCCTACAAGTGAGCAAAGGGGGTTTGGAGCACGAGGAACGTTGACAACGCCTGATTCTGGAAATGCCGCCGCAATAAGATGACACGAGGGACGAGGAGAGCATTGGAATACGTCGAAACACGGAACGTCCTAGTTCGCTCGAGGCAGATCCCGCTCCAGTTTGTCAGAACGCAAGCGCAACTCAACGCACGGGGTATCTAGACATTTGTCTGAACTTCTGGCTGGGGTTTCGGGATTACCTGGGTGCGGGCCGCTACTCTTGACACTTCTAAGACTGTTTATGACTGTCCATCATGATTGTCCAGGCCGCGAGGGTTGCGGTGCTAGCATTTGGCCGGAGGACCATCAGTTCTTCGTACGTGATGCGGCTACGTTTTCCTTGGTTCTCGTGGTGTAATGTCCATGGTTCTTAGTTTAACATCTATCGAATTATCTTGTTGTGCTAATTATCCTCGTCTTTAGTAGGGTCTTCCTAGGATTCTGTCTGAGCGAAGTTCGTGCTTCACCGCGTCATCTGATAACCGAAACGTCCAGCGGGAACTGTCCTCATAAACCTCTCGATGAGCTGTGCGTCTCGTATCTTCGGCCCCTTTTGTTTTTACGCCGTTGGTCATGTTCCGTTTTACAAAACTTGGCGTACACTTCAGACCGACCAAATTGCCTCGGTCTCTAGTTTTCGACCCGGCACGCCTCCGTGATAAATGCGCTATCGTTGGTACACGATCTAGGTTATAGTTCTTGGTCCTGTCCGACCAAATCCTTGTCTTTTTCGTTAGTTTTTAGGACTGCGCTGGAAGAGATGGGCTGGCGAGGTTGGAGCCGGAAGTGAAGGTTGGTGCGTGGTGCGTGTGCCTTCCTTGCTATCGTTCTAGCCGCATTTTGTTTGATCCGGCTAATGAAATATGTGACCTCAGGGCGAATGACTACTGGTGATGATGCGGTTTCACCCAAAGATATCTGAATTCGCAAACTGCTGTCGAGAGGTAATTGCTGCTTGATTCTTCGAGAGCACACAGGATTTCACTGCTGTAACGAGATGAATTATAACTTACTTTGATTTCGGGACCTACCGGCTGGATTAAAGGACTGGTAGAAACTTATAGGATATCCCGCTGAGAAGTTTTTGGACTCACAGAGGACAAGTCGGAATAACGCTGTGCGAGGATATGATTGAGCCAGTCGAACCAAGGGCCTGGGACTAGATGTCCTGATGGCGGTGCGGTCATTTGATCCGAGGTCAACTTGCAACCCCATTGGATAGTCGAGTTTGGCCGACAAAACGTGTTGGCGCCTAATCATCAGCTTGCGGTTTCCCTCAACCCAGAGAGACCATCAGCATGTCATCTCGACTGAGAACTAGCAACAAGCCAATGTTTCGCCATCGTCTACATGGTACACCGAGTCGTCTGACATGTTTGCCCCCGATTCGCCAAACTTAGCCGCCGACAGCAATCGAACTTCATCCAGGAACGTCGAGACACGACATCGTTCTTGAGATACAGGTGGATGGAGCAACTGCCCATAAGTTACCTCCGATCAAGCAAGGAAAGCTGCTGCGCTGGGATGGCCTCCGTTTTCCATGGTCGGCAAATAGTCCTAAACTTTGCTCTTCCAATGGCGCGCTGATATGTCGTATCATGTAGCGATGTCCATGAGAACTCGACGGTCACCGTGCGAATCACGGAGGTCCATATGCTCAAGGATAGGATTGGGAGCGCCGTATACAAAGTGTCGGAACTGGTCGGTGTGGATGTCATATCAATCGGTGAGAGCTGATCTACTATCCGATAGTTGACTCACCGTCCGCCTTCAGCGTGTGACACGGGATGTTTACTATGGACTTGGTTCCTCTGAGTGAAGCGAGCGTAAATGAATCGAGAAAGGCTTCGATGAGAGACTGACGGTTACCATGACAGGCTGCGCAAGTATACTCCGAGGCTTTTTCCAAGGTCCAGCGAATGGAGAAGCGGCCAAGTGTGGTAGAGAAAGCCGATAAACTGGGCGATGCGTTCAAACTGCTTCTGAGGCTTGGAAGTGTAATCTCCGAGGCGAGTAACGTATCAAGGCGTATCACTGAAAGTGTAAACAAAGCATGCATACGTGATGCAGCTCGATCCTACCGGAGGCGCAAGAGTAGCGTTCTCGCTCTGCGCAAAGGCGTGGGAGGTGCGTGTAGGCTCAACCCTTCTGATGTATGTCTGACTGGCTCCGGACGATATGTAGCATCTCGAAGCTCAAGAGAAACAGGACGAAGAGCTAGACGACCTAGTGCAGACCATTGCCGGGATGATCCCCGCTATCAAGTCGGTTAAGTATATCGCCGACCTCAACTTGGTGCAAACAATCGGCGCGATGCTGCACTTGATTGAAGACGTGTCGCTGTTCATTCTAGACTCCGCGCCGCGTGGTTCATTCGGTAGGGATCTGAAAGTACTGCGATTCGTTTGAAGAGTTTCCTGATTGGTTCAACAGACCGAGCTTGGCGTCTGGCGATCAACTCAGACTTTGGCGGAAAAACGCAGGCATACGTAACAAAGTTCAGGATGCTCAGGGACGAGTTCGATTCCATGGTTGGCGTGCAGACGCTGCTCGATGCAGGAATCGAGCATCAGGTCGCGGAGGTCGAACGACAGGCGGCCCAGAATGAGAGACAAGAGGCGGAGACAGAGCGTCGGGCTGCAGAAGTGGAGCGCGGGACTGCGGAGGCCGATAGAAAGTAGAGGTGCTCCGGTCAGTCGGTTTCACTGAGCTTGACTTAACTTCGTGCAACCTAGGGATGAATGCGAAGCTGATGGAGCTCAAACCGGCTGACCTCGCGGGATACGATCCGGCCGACGGTGCATCGATGGAACTCGAACCAAGATAATCGACGACCTTGCTAGCTGGGCTCAAAAAGCTGGTCCTGGACCATGCTTTGCTTGGGTGCGCGGTCATGCTAGTCTCGGGAAGAGCTCTATCGCCACTTCTCTGTGTATGCGACTCAAAGACCAGGACGTCCTCGCTTCCAGCTTTTTTTGCAAACGCGACAGTCCGGACTTACGTGATCCGCGCAGACTATTAAAGGCTATCGTGTATGGACTAGCGCTGCGGTGGGGGTTATACAAGGCCGCAGTCGTAGCTGCCATCCAAGCGGATCCTGCCATAACGGCGCAACACTTGCAGCCGCTGTATGATGCGCTGGTGGACAAACCACTGAAGGGACTTACACAAGTAGAGGGGCCAGGAAACATCCTCGTCGTCATCGTGGATGCACTAGATGAGTGTGGGGATGCGACTAGCCGCAAACAGCTCCTCGCGGGTCTGCAAAAGATGTCTCAGTTCGGACCTCGGCTCAGGGTCGTGGTCACGAGTCGACCGGATCCAGACATCCAGGAGTTCTTCGAGGGAGCTGAAACGAACTGGTTCGTGAAGTATGACGTCCTCAACTACGATGCGTGTGCCGACATACGAGTATACGTACAGAGCCAACTAAGCTGTATGATGCAGAAGGACTGGCCAGAGGACGCCGTCGACCAGGTCTCATCCCGGGCGAACGGATTGTTCATCTGGGCACGGACCGCATGCAGATTCATCCTTGACGGACTCGACAGACGGAAGCGCCTGAAGCTGGTATTAGCCGGCTCTCGGCTGGCCGACATCGACTGGCTTTATACGACGGCTATCAAAGCGAGCGGGCTGGACCTGGCGAATGATAATCTGGAATGTATGCGACTATGCCTCGGCGCAGTGGTCGTTACCGCGACGCGGTCACCGTTGTCGGCTACAAGCCTTGCGTCGTTGCTTTCTGATCAAATCTCCTCCTCTGTACTGGAGCGAGTACTAGCGTGTCTCTCGTCCGTGTTGTATGTGGACTCAAAGCTCGAACAGGCTGTCCGCGTGTCACGCCCGTCGTTTATGGACTACATCACCGATGTGTCGCGATCCAATGACCTTTGCGTGGATCAAGACCAGCAGAACGCTATACTAGCGGAATGCTGCCTGAAAATCATGATTCAGAGCCTCAGATTTAACATATGCGGACTCGAAACCTCCGATCAATTCAACCACGACGTCTCTGAATTGACCAGCCGTGTCGAAACAGCGATCCCTTCACATCTGAGATATAGTTGCTTTTATTGATCAAGTCACTTCGCTGTCGCTCAGACAAACGCTTCACTTCTTGACTTCGTACGAGAGTTCTTACTTGGGCCGGAGTTGATATACTGGATTGAAGCCCTAAGCCTGCTTGAGAGACTGGACACCGGACTAGCTAGTCTGCTTGCGTTCATGCAGTGTAAAACATCAGTGAGTCTTCTGTTTACATGCACTTTGCATGTCACTGATGTCAGCATCTTGTCCAGGAGGTAATGCTCGACAGCCGCGCTATTGCGAACGACGCGTACCGATTTGTGCTGTTGTTCTACGATCCCATCTCGAGGAGCGCACCTCATCTCTACATGTCTGCGCTTGCATTTGCCCCGGCTAATTCGCTAATCGCTCAGCGTATGCGATCTCGCTTTCCAAACCTACTCGGTGTAGTGGAAGGCGCCGAGAGCGACTGGACACCGTGTTTGCGGACCATATCAGCTTCCAGCGAGGTCAAATCCGTTGCTGTCTCTTTTCATGGTCGCCGTATCGCCTCCGGCTACAGTGACGGGGTAGTGCAGATCTGGGACGCTGAGACCGGCGATATGATTCTGGGACCGCTGAAAGGTCACTCGAGTTGGGTCAGGTCTGTGGCATTCTCTCCTGATGACCAATGGATAGTCTCCGGGTCATACGATACGACAATCCGAGTATGGGATGCACAGACAGGCGAGGCGGGGCTTGGCCCAATAAAAGCTCACTCAGAGTGGGTGTTCTCGGTTGGGTTCTCTCCCGTTAGCAGACGCATCGTCTCGGGCTCACGAGACGAAACAATTCACGTGTGGGATGCGAGCACCGGTGTATCCGTACTTGGCCCACTTCATGGTCATACGGGGTGGGTGCGATCAGTTGCTTTCTCCCCTGATGGCAAGCAGATTGTGTCCGGCTCAGTCGACAAAACAGTGCGAGTCTGGAATGCAAACTCAGGCGATACAATGTTAAACCCACTGAAAGGTCACTCAGAAGCGGTAACCTGTGTTACGTTTTCTCCCGATGGCAACTGTATTGTCTCCGGGTCCGAGGATACCACAGTGCGCATATGGGACGGAAAGACAGGCGACGCACTACATCGGCCGCTACAGGGTCATTCAGGCACCGTGTGGTCTCTGGGGCTCTCCCCTGATAGTGGTTGTATTGTCTCAGGCTCTGCAGATCGAACTGTGCGCACCTGGGACGTGAAGTCCGGAAATGCTATTCGGGTACTAGGTGGCCATTCTGATATAGTCGGGTCTGTTGTGTTCACCCCTGATGGACGTCGAGTCATCTCCGGCTCCGACGACAAGACGATACGTATCTGGGACGTAGCAAGTGGAGGTGATGCGGGAACGTATGAGCAGCCTCATCCCTCGAAGGGACACTCTGGTGCCATAAGCTCTGTAGCGTTCTCGCCTGACGGTCGCCATCTGGTCTCTGGGTCTCGCGACAAGACAGTGTGCATCTGGGATGCTGAAACAGGCAAACTAGTACTCGGACCCCTGAAGGGTCATACGGACTGGGTGCAATGTGTCGCGTTCTCATCAGATAACCGTCGGGTGGTGTCAGGCTCTGATGATCAAACAGTGCGCATATGGGATGCAGAAACAGGCGAGGCTGTGCTGGAGCCGCTGCAAGGTCACTCCGGCTCAGTGAACTCTGTTGCGTTCTCTCCAGACTGCCGTCTCATAGTCTCAGGCTTGGATGACAGCACAATACGAATCTGGGACGCTAAGACTGGTCAAGCCGCACTCGAATCCCTGACAGGTCACACAAAAGGAGTATCGTCAGTCGCATTCTCCGCGGACGGCCTTTGGGTTGTCTCAGGCTCTGCAGATCAAACGATCCGCATCTGGGACGTGAAGACTGGTCAAGTCCTACGCGAACCGCTGACAGGTCACTCAGACTTGGTGACGTCTGTCGCATTCTCTGCGGACGGTCGTTGGATTGTCTCAGGCTCGGGCGACAACACGGTGCGCATCTGGAATGCGGAGACCGGCGACACGATACTTGGTCCTCTGCAAGGGCATGATAACTGGGTGTGGTCCGTTGCGTTCTCTCCCGATGGTCGCTGGATTGCCTCGGGAGCCGGCGACAACACAGTGCGCATCTGGGACGCTGAGACTGGAGAGGCAGTACTCGAGCCGCTGCGTGGTCATACATCTTATGCTATGTCCGTTGCCTTCTCTCCTGACAGCCGTCACGTTGCTTCTGGCTCCTTAGACAATACGATACGCATCTGGGATGCAGAGTCCCACATAGCATCATTCGTGCAAGGTCCCCAGTCTCTACCAGGTACGTCCAGCATTGTATCTCAGTGCTCGTCAACTCACCTTTTACTCACATTTAAGGGACCCGAGTACAAGTTACTCCTCCGTCCGTAGTGGGCGGCAAACCTTTGGTATCTAGCCACCAACTCGCTCGTCATATGCACCCCGAATTGCCTGGCTGGGTGATGTCGACTGATGGCAAGCCGTTGGTGTGGCTTCCGCCCGAGCTGAGACAGATCGACGACTCGCTGCTATGTATTCCATCAAACGGTACCCATCCTGCAGCTTTACTTGATTTTACGAGGTTTGTACATGGGGACGCTTGGACCTCGATCTACGAGCCATAGATCTTCTGCCAATCTTGTATGCGTGTTTTTGACCTTTCGTTGTGAAGAAACTCAGTGAAGTATCCACTTTCAAACCGTGTATGAGGTTAGATCCGTCCTTTGAATGCTTGCGCGCCAGTTGCGTCGAGATTGGGGGCGGGACAAATCAAGAAATAAACATGCTTATATAAGCCAGCACCCCTCATTGCGCTCCTTAGGATGTCATATATGCTCACTGGTATATATGCACTAACAGCGCTGAGCACCACACATCATGAGCTTTTTTTAAAAGGACCACGGATCGAGTTCAACTTTATCATCCTGCGCGACCTGGACTTAGCGTCCCCGCGACTTTGACCAATCCATGCTCATACGCAACAAATGACTGCGAAAAGATTAAATATATAAAACGTGTGGGTCCCAAATAGTCTCAAAAGAGGGACAAATGCCGGTTGTCTCATAAGTTCTAGAAGGAGAGTGTATGCGCATCGCATCGAATAGGTCAGAGATGGGCTCGTGAAGTGCAACAAACGAGTTTCGGAGTTAGGCGGTGAGCGTAAATACTTTGACCACAAGTACAGCATCAGTGTTGCTTCCGTATGACTTGTGGCTGAATGGATCGGCAGACCAAAGAGCGCTTTACGAGAACTCATTACCATCCTTGAGAGCCGAGCACGGAACAGACAGTTCGATTCCAGGATCGACAGCGAATTCATTCTGGATTGCCAGGATTCATATATATACATTCGTAATGAGATACCCATCAAAAATCAAGAAAACCAGTTTTGTCCTTGTATTTTCATGAAAGCAAGTTTCCGCGCGGATGCTCGGCGGTCGGACCCAAAGTCACGTGCACGTCGCCGGAACCAGTGCGAATCGACGACGACCTCGTCTTAACCGAACCTCTCCACCTACCTCGCGGCGTCTCGGCGGCGTATCGACAGACACAAGCCTTGTGCTCCAACATCCCCCCGAACAACTAGCTCCCTCCTCTCTGGTCTGCTCTGCTTACTTCTGCGATGCGCTCGTATCGGACGAGGACCGTTCCCACCCGTCTACTCTGACATCAGTCAGCTCGTCAAGGCCGACACGACCGCAACCCAGCTAGCAATCGAGAAACGTGCTGGCACCTGCCAAGGCTATAGTCGAGCCATCCCTGGTGCGTCATACCTCTCGTCTTCTCTGATTCGAAGCGCCCGAGCTTACAGTTTTGTATCTCTTCTTATAGCTATTTGGTCTACCAGTCGTCCATTTCACCCCGAAGCTCCTAACGACACTACTGAGAATGAGATGATCATTTGGCGAATCCGTACTGCCTGGTCTGGCGCTGCACCGCTGCCCGTACCACCCCTTCGCACTGTTCCGCTACTATCGAACCTAGGCTCGGGTTTGGTATTCCATTCAGGTTGATAAGTCTCGCTTCGACCAAGCTCCCATGACCACGCTTTGCCTCACCGCTAAAGTCCTTGGTTTATTCTGCTAGGACCTAAACGACCAGAGCCGCCGCCGTCGAGGACACCGTCTTTGCCACCAATTCCTCGCAACTTTACTGGATTGGCTCCTACCGGTGGCTCTGTGGATCATTGCCGTTCTCTGCACTGGACCTTGCATACCCGCGGCACGAACCACTCTCCAGTCGACGTCATTATGACTGTTGAATTATTCAACCTAAATTTCTCGTTTTCGTACCGTCCACTGTAGACACATCCACATCACTCTCCGTCACAAGCTTCCCCCATGGACATTTAGAATACCGAAACACATCTCGTACGAGTTAGGCCGGACCGAGTCAATTGTCGACCCCTGATCGCATTATCCACTTGGGACTTGGCTTCGACCGGAGACATAACCGATCTTGAACGCAGCGCGCTGCGGCTCATGACTTGATATCCCAATCCCCGAAAGGTGATTATTCCTAATTTGCGATGAGGGTACCATCTAAGTAGAAGTGAGCGTGAAGTAGCGAGCTAGGGACGATCTGGCGGGTTATGAACTGACAACGGTCGACTGGAGATGAAAGCCCCGATGGTTTTGACTACAGGTTTGCCTGCATGTCGAGACCCCCGGACCCAGTGTGCACTCGTGGGTCTTTTGGGCCGGTCTGAAGACGTAATTACTCCAGGGTCGACGGAACTGTAAAAGCCGGCGGAACCTCAACCGTGGAGTTTGCGTGGGCTCGAGAGGGGGATTTGAAGAAAGGCAGCGGCCTGATCGCGATTGATTGGAGAAACTTCAATGAGGGTGTCCGATACGGACGATGTACGATATAGATTATGAATTGAATGATTTATCTCATTTTCGTCCGGGTCAAAATAAATTCGCCTGCGATCACGTGGTCTCAGGCTTGTGACCTTCATACCATCATCATACGACGCGCCCGCCTCTGGTCAAGGTCTCTCTCGTACCTCAACGCACTAGTCAGGCTATGGATTCAACTACCTCAAACTCCTAATCGCCTGTTTGACCTCGTTCTTCGCCATCCGATCTTGCTTCGCGTCCGAATTCTTTCTTCACCTATGGTTTCCTCGGTTGTCGACCCCATAGGAGAAAATCGGCTAGGTTGAAGATGTGCTTTGGGCTCTGCAATAGTCGAATTCGAATGGTTGTGACGTCTAAACTCGGTTGACACTAAACGATTGTCCGAGCAATTCATTGACATTTGGAAATGTGATGCGCCACACTCGGAGCTCAACTGAAGATAGTGGCCGAACCTTGAGTGGAGTTGGGCACGTTTGAAGTTGGATTGTCTTGAGCCTTGTATGGTACGGTACATTTTCTGTTTTTTATCTCGCACGAGATATTGCTTACAGTTGTCCGATGTGGCGCAGATGCTTCGAAGGCAAAATTGTGTGGGACATCGTGGACACCTACTAGACCATTTTAAGAAAGCCGTTCTGATTGATTCTAAACATCTAGAAATCTTTTCGTCCGCTCAAGGCCAATTTATGGACATTTTTTCAACATCATGGCGGCTTCAGTTACGCTCAATTGGACGCATCCTGGGCTATAATCAATACTTTTCTCTGGACTTGAATTTTGCACGTTCCTCGATCGTACCTAGCCAATTTGGCGTACTCGTTGGCCTCATATCTCTAGAAACGTAGAGTTT
>WSLO01000902.1:0-11653 GCA_019677385.1 Ceratobasidium sp. 392 | reverse complement strand
GGTGCTGGACTCGTAAGTTGTGATTAGTCATCATTCTAGGAATGTCACATTCTTCGGTCTATCATGTACCAATAGGCGCCTCGTGGGAGGCAATGCTGTTCACGCTTGACACAGGTGAGTTGATGGGCCGCTTGGAGTGCATTGCACACGCTCATCATATTCAGGCTCGTAGACTCATAAATTGGGGGTTGCCACCTTACCTCCGCCACACCCCACACTGTTACCCACTTGCATTATTTCATCTTGGACCAGAAACTCCGTCTTACACTATGTCCAGTATCGTATCTTCCTTCTTACAGAAAATGTGAGTTCTGAATGGTGGTTTCATTGATATTGAATGTGGCTGACAATGTCTTCGATTCAGCGGTGTTCTAGGTCAAGAAACACAATCTACTCCTATCCAAGAGTGCGTAAATGCAATTGAATGAGTCCACAATGCTAACCAAAAACGCTGCCATAGTGCTGGTACACCAGCACTCTGCGCCCTAATTATCGGGATTAACCAGTATGCCGATAGCCATATCCCAAACCTCAAGGGCGCCGTTGGAGACGCTAAAGGGTTTCGCGACTATCTGATCGGTGATTTGCGTGTCCCCGAATCTCAAATCAAGACCTTGTTCGACGATCAAGCCACTCGGGCCAACATCATCAACGCGTTCATCGCACTCGGGACTAACGCGGAAATCAAGAAACTAGACCCGATTGTGATCTTCTATGCGGGACATGGTGCGAAACTAGAGAAGCCAGAGGGATGGGAGGCGGGCGAATCTCATATCCAGTCACTGATCCCTCACGATGCCACGCACAAAAACGCTGAGGTGGACTCCGTGCTACCGATCCCGGATCGAACGATCGCGACTTTGTTAAACGATATCGCCGAGACAAATAAGAAAGGGGATAACATTGTACGTATTAGTTATATGCGCTCGGATCACTCATGTTGTTGATCGAGGATTCAGACTGTTATCTTTGACTGCTGTCATTCAGCGAGCGGGACCCGCGAGGCTGTAACTCCAGGCCGATACGCACGTTACATCGATGCAAAAGACCTCCCGGCACTCCCCGCTAGTATTGACCTGGACATCTTGCCGAAGAAATCCGAGGCACGTCATGCGGTAGTCGCAAAAGGATTTGCCTACCAAGAATTGCGTTCGCACGTTCTGCTTGCAGCTTGCGGGTCTCAAGAGCTCGCGTACGAGACGGATGGCGCCGGAGATTTTACGGCGGCATTGCTGAAGACGCTGAAAGAGTACGGAGCGGACAAGACAACGTACAAAGGCTGTATTCAGCGTTTGCCGGTCCTCCAAAAGTGAGTCTTACGAAGTCGACAACGAGGCTTTCAGCTGAGAGTATCCTCTGCGCTTTAGGCAGAATCCCCATTGCGAAGGGTTCCACAAGGACCGGATTTTTTTCAACGCCCAAGTAGCAGGTGCCAACCGAAAACTAATCGCAATGGAGGCAACGAAAACAACGTGCCATCTCCAAGCCGGAATCGCGCAAAACATCAGCGTAGGAGCAGTCTTTAGCGTCTTTGCTAGCGATACCGCAAACCCCGCAAAGGATGCTCCACTTGGGTCAATGAGCGTTGTCAAAGCCGAGCCTACTCACTCCATCTTGACTTGGGCAGATGACACTAAAATCTTCGAACTTCCTAACATCGCATATGGCTTCCAGACCCACTGTGGCTCGGACCAGTCACTCAAAGTTCACTTTACACAAAAACTACAAGACAAACTCCCGCTCGATGATGCGTGGTATACGGCTTTCACAGCTGGCCAAACCAACATCGTAATCAAACCGTGCGGTCGAGGCGAAGCGGACATCATCGCAGATCTGAACGACAGGCATCGAGCTATTTTCGATATCAAGCATGCGCTAATCAACCGACACGGCATCAAAGAGCTCCCGCATTCTGTGCCTGTGACGACTGATGATATATTGACCGTGTTGCGTGCGGCCGCACTCTGGATCTGGCATCTGAATCGGACAAACTCCGACAGCTCATTGGAGCAATCGATCAAACTCGAGTTTATGCGTGTCGTGCGGGATCCTCGAACTCGCAAGCTCGAGGCAAAACAGGATGATTTGAATAAATCAGGGGTGGTTGATATCGTAGTGAACCGCGACGAATTATATGGGATGAAGATTATAAACAATTCCGATTATGCTCTCTATCCCTATTTATTCTATTTCGACGTGGACGGCCAATCAATTGGTAAGTTGTCCACTTACATGATTGATGATTATCCTTACTTGTCTTGTTAGATAAATGGAACGACCAGGTTGTGGGCTCAAAAAATCACACCGATGCGCCACTCCCTAAGGATAGTTTTTTGACTGTCGGCTACGGCGCCGGGGGCGCCACTCCCTTCGCTTTCGAAGTCGCCGAGGATAAAAAGCTCGAGCTCGGCATGCTGAAACTTTACGTGACCAACTTGCCAGGCGAGTTTAGCTCGATTGAGCATCCTTCGCCATTTACGTTTGACAAGGATGGAAAGCGTGCCAGCGTCCCATCCACTGAAGTGGCGAAGAGCTTGGCAATGCGAGGAGTTTGGCATACTGTAACCGTGGCTCTTATTCAGCGCCAGTCTTGAATTGTATTCGTAAAGGAATTTTAGCTGTCGTATTCTAAAATCTTGTGCAATACTTAATGCTCGCATATTCTACGAGTTGGTGCATAAGTACACCTTACCGCATGCATGCTTATTATTACAATTTACTCCGCCATTCAACTCTTCGACTCTATCGCAATAATTGATTGCCACATTCAGGTTCCAGCAGTGTCAGAGGCTCAATGATAACAAAAGGGGGTAAAATAGATAATGAATGAACATGTATCTAGCGTGCAAACAGCCAAGTCTTCAACTCACGACAGGATGAAAAAATAAAATACAACAAACGGGACGCATGAGAACGCGAGCGCTACCGAGAAGACAGTGCAAATTCCGTGTCTGCCATTGAGTATAACTTCCAGCCTACCCGCTGGCACTGTCGCCTGAGCTGGTGGTGATCCTAGCTCTATAAGAGTATCCCGCTGAAGTAGAACCATAGACTGGGTACCCCAAAGCTCCATTTTTACCATCCTCGATTTGACAATTGCCCTGCGTTCGTTCCCCCTCCCGCCTTCTTCAAATGGCGACTCTTGCTCCAGCAGTCCAAAGTAAACTGGAGAAGTTGTCACAAATAGCTTTATGATCCCCATATCGAACTTTTGGCCTTCATCAAGACAGTATTGGAAGGGGATTACACCGCTTGAACCATACCCAATCGACATATATCCTCCTTTATTCAGCGGAATTTCCGCCACGCTGGCACTAGGTAGCGGCCCGAGATAGTAGTGCTCTTGAGAGGAAGATTAGATGCCGCCAATCGTACTAATGAGCATTATAGTGCAACTTACCGATACTCAGCTTATTCGCATCAAAATAGAATAAATACGGATACAGATCCCTCGAGATATCATTCACGATCCTGTACCCATAAAAATGTGAGGGGTTGACTCCGATCTCCGCAACGCCATTCACGTTGAGGTTTTTTTCGACCGGGACGAGCGGGTGTCCCCATCTTCATTCCACTGTGTGACGTCCTCTTTGACTCTAAACATCTCAATCCGCACCTTGTCCTTGAACGGCGTTTCGGGATTAGTGCGACCGACGTGCCAGTTCCATGTAGCTGCAGAAGTTAAAACGTCAAGTAGCTGCTTGACGTCGACTGGAGACGTATGCGGAAGGCGATGAATGCCGTGTTTGTTGCAGATCTTGTTATGCGTATCAAACGAGACTCTGCCATCTGAGTCCACATCCAGACTTAAGTCCGCGTCAGATAAGCTGGTGGTTGGGCGAGCGATGAACGAAGAGTGGTCGGATAGGAATTTGCGTTGCCATTCATCGTAATCGACATGGGCAGTGAGCTGCTGATGCAAAGTAGGCGAGACGTAGACCTTGATATCATGCTCTTGTCCAGCGCCAGTCTGGCAAGCATACGCCGGGTTCTGGATCGTTGACAGCTTCTCAGCCTCAGGCCCAGTCAAGTATGAGTAGAAGTCCTTAATCGCCGCAACCTCCAGCGTGGTCATACAAGGATTTGATGTAGAGTTGTTTAGATGGTGCTGATAGATACCGAAGCGAGCGCCGTGGGTGATGCCTTGCGCAAAGCCGGCATGGAGTTTGATAAAACCATCACCTATCTCGACGCGGGTCATGGCAGGACTCGCGCCTGCAAGTTGGTTGTTGAAAATAACACGATTTTTGTACTCGCCTTCACATTGAGGATTTTGTCTGATAGGTATAGCGTTAGTACAGTTACAAAGATGACGGGAATGATGCGCACTGTTGCAATGTAGGGAGTGCTCCGATAAGCTCTGTGTAAGTCAGATGATCCAAACCTCTACCCTTCAAAATCGATAAAATTGCCGAGGTAAATGCCCCCTGGCCTTCCCGTTCCCATGCAATTTCGGTCGCCATACATGCTGCCAATAAGACATGCGAGCGTAATCCGGCGTGCGCAAAACCCGATGGAATACTGGATGACCGATGTCCGCGAATGATATCTTGGTCAATGGTAGACGATATTAGGGAATGCTTGAGTGCGACAACGCGAGCCTCAGGATTCATGCCTCGCGTTCCGCTGGCCGAATGACAACAATCAAATATCACGGTCTGCGCTGGGTTAGATATCAGATGTAGCACGCTGATACATATCGGCTCACAACGTTATCGCCTTTTGCGGCCGCGATGTCTGTCAGCAGAGCCCCAACAGTCCGATCTGGTATCACGTCTACAGGTTTCCCGACGTCATCCAATGTGTCCGCGTCATATGGTACGAGCGCTTGAACCTTCTGACTGTCAGTTTCCCATACTTCGGGCGCCTTTATTTCGCACCCATGTCCAGCGTAAAAAATAAGGATTGCATCGTCCTTTTCGATACGCGTGTCGTTGCGCAAGTTGCGAAACGCTCGAATAATGCCTGCACGCATCACGGAAATGGTGGCAGGATGATTAGCCATTGCAAGCATGATATCATATAGAAGCCTGAATGCCAATTATACGCGCATATAATAGGAGTAAAGCCTTTTAGTAGGCTGCATGCCTGGTTAACTAATGGTAAAAGATGCCCCAGCTGCTGACCCCCTGTGAATATGCAAACCGTGCTGCCGAATACATAACATCCAGGTAGTTCCCTTGCAAAATCACGAGAAGCCTGGCAATTGTTGAGGCGGCCTTAACAAAATCAATCAAATGAGTGGTGGCTGAACGCGTCAGCTCAAAGACGTTCAGGTACATTCTGCCGACTCTATCGGCAATAAAGCCACTTTGAACACGCAAGCCACGGATAACAGGCCGCTGCACAGAGTATAAATTCCGCCCAAGAGTGTGTGTGACCCGCTACTCTTCTCCTTGAACTTCGCCTCACAACCTTTCGGCATGCAGCAGGTTGGCGGCAAGGGTCGGGTCATATCACGTGACATGTGAGCGCATACACTCTGCTAGTTGCGCGATCAACTCAAGTGAGTGGTCCACTTCCATTGAGTACAAGCTTATCCAACGTACTTAGCAGCTAAAACACTCCATCTAGAGCGTTAATTAGAACGCATGACATTGATATTAATATTAAGGCGCAGTGTTTTCGTACATGGATGCGTCAAAACCGATACTAACAATGAAATCACCCAGATTGACACATAAATCATAGTGTACACAGTTTTGAGGGTTATTTTGATGGGTCTGGTAATATCGTATGGTTATATATGCGACGAAACGCCCCTGCAATTACACTTTCTCACAAATAATTTATTATGGTGCTGTTCTTCATGATCAACCACACGCCTGCTATGCTGTATATGACGGCTATTCTAATACGTAGATAACGCACCAAAGATTTTATGAATAGCTCTTTGATTTTTTTTACCAAAATTCCGTACCCGACTTCTCAGCACTTGGAACTCCTGCTAATTAAATCAGCATCCTGGCAAATTACACCAGGATGACTTCAACAGTCAGGACAATGTAACAGTCAGAATGAGCGTCCGCCTGACCGATTCGGACGGTGGGTGGTAAGGCCTGCCAATTGGTCGGCCAACCAGATTGGCCTTCCAAGGCATTGTAGCCATTTCCAGCGCTTAACAGCCCCTTGCATCCTGGCACCAATCTCGTGATGCGGGTCGCCTTTTCGTTGTATATCTCAGTTATATGGTTGTCCGGAATATTGATATGTTCACGGAGGTATTGGGCTACGGATTGTGCATCAGGTACAGCTCCTTTGAGTGGTTTGGTTCCAGGGTATGTGTTGATGCCGAAGATGAGAGCAAAGAATCTAGGCGCGGGATCGTTGCATGGACATATGAGATGCTTATTAGCGCTATTATTATGAGCAGATCTTACATCGGAACTTCCAGAACACTACTCATTGATGTTGGGGCTTAATATGAGGGGGAGAGGGGGATGTAGCTGAGGAGCGCAACTCGACGTAGTAATACATGCAGAGACGAGAGGCAAGGCTATATGTGTTGAAGAAACCTGTGCATGAAAAGCACGGGCACATCCCACCAGCTACTTATACTGCACTCAGTCCGACAATTCGGTCGCGCCGATCGATGTGCCAATAGTGATGTTTGGCTCTGCAAAGTTCCATACTGAATATCGACCGGGAGAAAGTCGCTATCTGTGATTAAGCGAATATCAATGCTGGTACGAGGATATCTAGCGTCCGGGTAAGATTGGGACTCGGGGAACCATAGACTGTAGTGGAGGCGGAGGAAACGAGATCGAAAACGTAAACAAAGCAAGACTATGTAAGCGGGGCAAATGCCGGCGCTTATTGACCAGGTGGCAGGGATCAAAGTTACCCAGATTGTGCTGGCGAGCGATAAGACCGCTGGCTGGTAAAGCAATGAAGGTTAGAACCCTTTCATTCAATCCTTGGGGTATAGTGATGAGCATATGCGCGTATTGCATGATCAAATCAACATCGGGTGCTTTTCACAGACGCTCACAATTCATGACTCATTGTTGGGCACTTCTTAAAATATTTCTTACCAGGAGATTGCTTATTCCGCGGTGAAAAGCACCCACCTAAGCATGAACAAGATGTACATCTGTCCATGCCCAGTCTGTCATATCACCGTCCACACCTAAATCCCGTACCTAAAATTTAGGTGCACATTTCTCGGTTCGAGCGCACAATATTGAAACCAAGCCGAGTAGCACAACTGGTTTCGAACTACGTGTATATAGTCAACTTGTGATTAGGTATCGCCATGTGGGACCTGAGTTCGTATAGCTCATGCTTATTTCTCGGTTGTTATGAAGTTTTCTGGCTTTGGGAAAGCCAAGCTCGCCTGTGCAGTCTTTGTGACGAATAATTTATGGACATAGATTAGACAACCGTGATACAACCGAGGATCAGAGAAAGAAAGCTATGGTATTAGTTATATGATGGAAGCCAAGGGTTAGTGTTTACTGTGATACAGAGGATAACGAAAACGCTAGAGTGCAGGAACCAACTCACCCAAGGTGGGGTTACTAGTTAGTTACGGTTACTTCCTTATGTTTGCTGACTGCGCTAGTATGGTCTGATCTGACTTCATTAAATGCACTGGCCACTACCATCGTTAGGCGGCGTCGATTCTTCGTGAAAAAGCGTCTTTGAGAGCAATAGATTGACAGCATCAAACGCTGGCAGTAGGCCTAAGTTCATTATCATTACGGGCCACTGCAGCATTCTTGCTCCGGCCTCAACCGTGCGTACGGGAGAGCTTATTTAGGCAATCAATGACAACAACCAGGTTTCGACAACTTGCAATGAAAAAAGAGAGAAATTTTCACAGAAGACGTGGGAGCGGGAGCGGAGCAAGGCACACGATTTGAAAGTAATACTGCCTATCACACTCCCTTGGATTGACTTGTAGTAGACGATGCAATTGACTCCGGTTCGGGTACCGGCGACGGCCTGCGTTGAACCAGAACCATCTGTTGCGTATCCCAAAGCTCCAGTTGCTCCAGCCTCGACCTCACGTTGACTCTGCGATCGCTTGCTCGCCCGTCTCCCTTGAATGGCGACTCTTGCTCGAGCATACCGAAGTGCGCTGAAGAGGTTGTTACGAATAACTTTACGATGCCCACGTCGAATTTTTGGCCCTCTTCGAGATAATATGCGAAAGGAGTTACACCACTTGACCCATATCCGATAACGGTAGAGCCCTGGTGAGGTAGTAAGATGTCCGTCTGCCCGAAGCTGGGTAGTGCGTTGAGGGAATAGTGCTCTTGAGCAAAAGTGAGACATTAGAAACTTCAGTAACAGGCATAATTGTGTGAGTTACCTATACTCAAGCTACTAGCATCAAAATAAAACAAATAGGAGTATAAGTCTACCCCGGTATCATTGACAAGCCTATACCCGTAATAATGTGTTGGATCGGCAACAATTTCTGCTACATCATTCGCATTCAGGTTTTTGCCGGCCGGAATAAGCGGACGCCTCCCATCTGGGTTCCATCGTGTCAAATCCTGCACAACTCTAAGCATTTCAATGCGTATATGATCGCTGAGATGGGGTTCGGGGTTTGTGCGACGAATATGCCAGTTCCACAAAGCCGCAGATTCTAGCACAGCAAGCAGCTTTTGGACGTTGACTGTGGTCGTACATGGAAGCCGGAAGATCTCATGCCTGTTGCAGAGTTCATTGCGTGTGTCAAACGTAACCCTGCCATTGGGCCCAAGATCTAGAACTAGGTCCGCCGTAGACTGATTAGAGGTTGGACGAGCAACAAAAGTTCAATTGTCGGATAGGAATTCTCGTTGCCAATCGAGATTGTCTTTGAGGCGTTCGTGTAAAGCGGGAGAAATGAAGACTCGGATAAAGTGCCCCCGCACCTGGCGCGCATATACCAAATCTGAAATCGTCGTTGAAATAGGATTGACTCCCGCCAAAGTCGAGTCAAATTCCTGAACGTTCGTGACCTCGAGCGTAGCAAGACAAGGATTGGACGCCGGGTGGCCCCAATGATGCTGAAAGATATCGAATAGAGCGCCCATAGTAACGCCTTGAGCAGACCCAGCTTGGAGCTTGATTATTCCCTCGCTAGTTTGGACGCGAGTCATGCTGGGACTAGCGCCGCCAAGTTTATCATTAAATAAAAGACGATCTTTGTGCTCACCCTCGCATTGAGGGCTTTGCCTAGCAAGCATGGCATCGGTATAGCGACAATGAGAAGAGAATAGATACTCACTGTGGAATATACGGAATTTTATCTTGAAGTTCCGCATAAGTCAACTTTTCCACGCCTGGACGCCTTAAAATAGACAAAAGGGCAACAGTAAACGCCCCTCGACCTCCAGGTTCCTGAGCTGTCTCGGTTGCCTTGCACGCCGCCATGAGAACATGCGAGCGTAACCCACGGCGCGCAAACCCTGTTGGGATGACGGACACTCGAGGTTTGCGAATTTCTTTGTCGGTATCAGGTGATAACGGTGGGAGGTCCTTTGGGTCGACGAGTCGAACTAGAGAATCCTCGCTTACGCGAGTCCCGCTGGCCGAATGACAACAATCGAGAATTACGGTCTACGGAAGTTGAACATCACCGGGCCTAACGAAACAACCAACACAAGTGAACTCACAATATTGTTGCCTTTCGCCTCAGCCAGATCTTCCAACAGTGACCCAATAGTCCAATCCGGTATAACCTCTACAAATCGTTTCGTGTTGTCCGATTCTTTCACGTCGTATGGCACAAGCGCTTGGATCTTTTGGCCCTCCGTATCCCAGTCTTCGGGTGCTTTCAGCTCCGTCCCATGTCCGGCATAAAAAATGACAATTGGATCACCCTCCTTGATACGCTCGTCTTTGCACAAGTTACGGAACGCCTGAAGAATCCCTGCGCGTGTGGCATCTTCGTTGTATATTTCGATGACATGGTTGCTCGGGACGCCGAAAAACGAACGGAGGTAACTGGCTACAGCTTGTCCGTCTGGAACGGCACCTGCGAGTCGCCTGACTTTGGGGTACGTGTTGATACCGATGATGAGGGCAAAGGCTTGCGGTACTATGGGATCACTGAGCAAGCAAACACGATAAGGATCGGTACAAATTTCTTTTCGACAGCTCTTACATTGGAGGCATGCTGCTCAGGTTTGTTTGTGGCTAAGAGAGAGGTGTAGCGGGGAGTATACATAGGGCCAGTGGGTCATATATCCTCGTGAACACTGCCATGCCCATCGATGGGCGATAATTTGAATCGAAGCTATGACGGAATGTGACAGGATGTCATTTACGAGAGAATCTAGTAGGATAGAATCGAGGTGGTGGTCAGAAACGGAAATAACAGGTCCATCAGAATAACAAATACCGGCGCTTATGGTTCGGGGGATCACGCCCGGCCGCCCATCCTATTCCCTAATTTAGGACAAATATGCTGGCAGGTCGAACGACGAGAGCCAAAGCTGTGTGGGTTCGAATTTTGGAAAGCTCTTCAGCAAACGCTCTCCATGTGATCCTGCAATGTATTCGTGGGGATATGGCTAAACGCATGATGCTACTATATAAACCTACGTCAAATTTTTGCCGATTTCACATAAACAGTCTCTTGAACATCGTCAACTACGCATACATCTTACGACAGAATGAAGAAATAAAACACAACGAAGGGGACACACGAGAGCGCAAGCGCCGCCGGAAACACGACCCAGAGACCGTATCGGCCATTCAGTACACCCTCGAGCTGTGCCTTGGCAGGTTGAGCGATAGGTACCGGAGCTAAAGGCACTTTCGAATCTGGTTTGGGCGCTGGGACGGGTTCAGGTTCTGGCTCGGGCACCTTCGATTCTGGTAACGTATCCCGTTGAACCAGGACCATAGACTGCGTATCCCACAGCTGAACGCTTGCCAGCCTCGATCTGACATTGACTTTACGCTCGTTCCCTCTTCCACCCTCTTCAAACGGCGACTCTTGCTCCAACAGTCCAAAGTTGACCGGCGAGGTCGTTACGAACAACTTGATGATGCCCACACCGAACCTTTGGTCTTCCCCAAGGCAGTATACGAAAGGGACAGCCCCACTCCAGCCGAACCCGACCAACATGCACCCTTTAATGTAACGCGGTCGCCCATCCGGCCAGAGCCGGGGAGTAGGCTTAGATAACAGAGCTAAGTCAAATCTCAGATATCAAACTACCACCAAGCGTTGGGTTAAGGCGCACCTATGCTCAACTTGCTTGCATGGAAATAAAATAGATAGGGACACAGGTCCATCGTAGTATCATTGACGATTCTATACCGATAAAGGTGTGTCGAATCGGCAACAATCTTCACTTCACCGTTCGCATTCAGGTTCTTGCCGGCAAGAACCAGCGGACGCACCCATCCGGGTTCCATCGCGTCAAATCCTGCATGACTTTAAACACTTCCATGCGTACTTCATCTTTGAATGGCGGGTTAAGATTCGTACGTTCAACATGGCAGTCTGACGCAGCCGCCGATTGTAAAGCTGCGAGAATTTATTTGACGTCGACCCGGGTGGTGCTCGGAAGCCGGGCGATTCCATGCTTGTTCATCAGCTTGTTGTGTATATCGTATGTAATCTCGTTGTCGGAGCGCAGATCCAGGCTCACAGCGTTTTCATAGACGTATTTGGGGGCAATTTCTTTGACTAGTGCGAAAT
>WSLO01000900.1:0-11666 GCA_019677385.1 Ceratobasidium sp. 392 | reverse complement strand
TTTATGGCGAGGCGGGTGTGGGATGATGTGTGGCCGAGGTTCGAAAGGATGTTGAAAGCACAGGCGCATACTGCTCTCACTCGGGTTACTCAACCTGCTCGGACTCGTTCCCGACCAATAGACGATGTCGGACCCCTTGCGCTCTCTCGACTTCACTTATCAATCTTACATACCCTTACGAGTGCAGCGCAACACGTCGAACCAAGGGACGACGCTTTGTGGAGTGTGTTACTTGCCTGTCGGAGATTTTTGAAGGTGCAGGAGAGGGAGGATGTGCAAGATGCTGCGAGGGAGATGTATGTGTGTGTTGCGAGGCGGAACGCAGATGCTATTTGGTTAGTTTTGAGCGGAATAGGTGGGAGTGCAGGAAGAGAGGGGGTGAAGGTGCCCGAGTTTCTGAAAATGGATGGATGGGATGTGGAGAAGAATGTCGAGTTGGTATTGAATACTATCGAGTGAAATTATATGAGTTATTTAGTGTGGATGTATGCTATAAGTAGATCTTGTCATTTTGCTTCTGGTCTTTAAGTACCTATATGCTTTGTAGGTGTGATACGACCTGATACAATCTATTAAATCCGACGATTCAACCGTGAAGTACAAGCCGCCTTGCTTCTACCAGGTCGTTCTCGCCCTTAAACAAGGTATTAAACCACACGTGCTATGCCTTCGTATGCTACTAATTTCACGCGCCATTAACGGCAGATTGTCATTTCTTATGGCGTTCCAAGGTCACTCAAACTTATAGCAGAAACATCTACGCGGTGATATGTTGTTTTTGAGTATAGTTGATAGAGTATGATTTGTACAGTTCTATAGTATAGTTCAATAGTCGGGAGACTAATCCGCGAGGTTCGATAAGATCTGTTAAGCAGAGAGTCAGCTCCGGGAGCTCTTGGGCGAGACCCAAAATTGAACCCTTTAAAGTTTTGTACAATACTATCTTACTTTCGAGCCTTTTCTGTTCGATGTCCTGTTCGATACATTTTCTGCCAATCATACATTCGTTTTTTGTCGTACACGGCTGAATGGAGACAAAATACGTGGGACTAATTTATCTTATCTCGAAGACACAGCCACGCCCAGGTCTCCACACGCCTCATTCCTTGAGCGCCGGTTTGCAAAACACCACCATCGCGCGCTGATGAGCCTCGACCGTTCTCCATTTCTAGCCAAGATATAAGTCCTGACCCTGTTTTCTATTCTTACTGAGCACGACTGAAGTCCATCCCCCGCTCTTCGCACCCCGAATTGATATCTTCCAGATGCCGGCCTGGGGTAAATTATTGATATCACGACGCAGCTCAAATGCGAGTAAAGATAGCTTGTGTCTGAGCCCGGATGCTCGTGCACTTCCAGTATACGATGGTTCGTCTTTGAAGGTACAAGGAACCAGCAGTGAGGTGCACCTTGACCAGCAGAAGATACGGCGCTTGCGGTCAACCCCTTCTCGTACGTTCAGCACAGTTAATGAATATCACCACGTATCTCACCTTCAAGTAGGCCCTATTCGAAGCATGAAGGCTTCTTCTAATGCCTCGACTGACACATTCCACACGGCTGATCAGGAGCGGCTTTCTGACTCCCCTCAACCCTCCGAGTCCTCTCAGCCCGTACATATCGACGATGTGACACAAACCACTCTACCAGACAGGGAAGACACGGCCAAATCGTTCGCGGGCCGAGCTTGGAGCGAAGACCCGACTTTCGTGGACAGAGAGAAGCTGGTTGAATGGCTAGGATCCCCGTGAGTTGGCGTGAGGTCGTTTTGATAGCAGTTAGCAGACTTACTTAGCTCTATATTGGGACTAGAATGGAGATAAGGCAGCAGGCTTTATCTTATTACATGGCAAACTTTGACTTTGGCGGCATAGATATCGATGAAGCAATACGGTAAGGGCTTACCTACTTGGCCTGGTTTTTGTATAACCATTTGTATCAGTCGACTATGTCGCAAGTTGTATATCAAAGGAAAAACTCAGCAAATCGACCGGATCTTTGGGTCATTCAGCAAGCAATATATGGAGCAAAATCCCGGTGCAATCTGGCGATATGCAGGCAAGTGATTAATACATAAGCCTCAAACACCTATTCACGAGTTCCGTCTCGAAAGTAGATATTGTGCATGTAGTGGCCTTTGCTATCATCTTGCTCAACACTGACCTTCAGGCAGCAGAACTGCAGGCCCATATTACCAGTAACCGGTTCGTTGATAACACAATCGACGCCATTCGTTCTCAACTACGAGAGCCAAGCCCGGACGTCACCACACCAACCCATGACAAACTCTCAGCGCCCGAATACCTCCCTGATATCCAAGAACTTCCTCAACCCCAGACTCCAACCACACCCGTCCAGTCAACTAGAACATCTTCTCCTCCAAACCTAGAGCGACACACATCGAACGCACGTAATAGGCTGAGTAGCTTTGGAAGCACTACATTCAACCGCGACGACTGGGTAGTCCCGGCTTTACCGAACGAACGGAACTCGATGGAGCTGGCTGGCTCTGAGCGTTGGATAACTGACGTTACTCGTGAGCTCTCGGTGAGTGATAATGCCTCAAGATCGATATTAGACTCAATTTGCTCGTAGACGATATATCGCAATGTACGGACTCGACCAATCCTCCAACCTAAGTCGGACGATTCTCTAGCTTCTCAACAGTCCAAGGTTGGAAGTAGTTTACTCAAACGAAGCAGCGCCAAGTTGTACCATTCATTGCGCGGCGAAATCCTATATCCCCAATTTTCGAGTTCACCTCCTACTTCTGGCGCAAGTTTCGTATCCGTACTTGGCCATGTAAGTAGCACGCTTGCCAACATGCAAATCCGGATGCTGACCGTATGAACAGCGGGTGTCGTCTTCTATAGGACTTACTTCGAGTCCGTCTACAAACATGGACTTGGGTAAATTTGATTCACCATGGGCAAAGACTGGTCCGATGTTATGGAAGTCGATGAAACCAACATCCGGACGTATCGCCAAACCTAAACGATGGCTAAGCGTCTTGGCTACCGTTCGAAATAGCATACTAGACATGAGCAGCCCTTTGCCACCTGGAGCCAACGTGAGTTTGGATTTGATGGATTGTCTCATATGATTCGCTGATCGTGAAACAGGCCGCAGCCGGCCGACGGCTAGGTGCCTTATCACTTCTACACGCTCTAGCTGTAGAGGCCCCAGCTCCCAGGGGCTCCAAAGCACGTAGCTTTGGACTCGCGCTCGCATCCGGTGAGACGCACGTATTCGAGATCCAGGCCAATCAAACAGGCTCTACCGCAAGCGGCCTCTTCAAGCCTAAGTCTAGACCAACTATCGACCCGGATGCGGAGGTCCTAGCCTGGGTTCACGCGTGCAACTTTCATGCGGCACGGTATAGTCGAGCGCCACTGCCCGACGGCGTGACGAATGTCGAGTATGGGTGGAACGATGCCACGGTCTGTGAAGACGACGACCAAAGTAGTGTCAGCTCAAAGGGGCGTAACAGCGTGCTAATCGACGACTGGGCCGCACCCACGTTGCCTACAATCGAGACGGAGTTGGACCTTGATGCTCAACTCGAGGCTTGGAATCATCAGATCAAGATGTGTAGCGCAGAGTTTGCAGAACACGGAGATCTGAGGAGCCGCATGATGAACTTGGTGAGTGGTTTGTTTGGTTGTTTTCTGAGTTTTTTTAATTAACGGGCAATAGTATCGGCCTGGCAGCGTCCAAGCCCAAAAGGCGTTGAGCAACTGGGAGAAGAAAGCTCAGTATCTTTTGGCGGAGATTGTTAAGTATGAGACGTATGCTGAGATTCTAAAGAACGCCGAACCCTCAGCTCCGGTTCCAACATTCCGTCTGCAGACCATTCCCGACGGAACTAACAGCGACAATATTGGCCTGCTCTGCAACGATGTAGAGACCGAGGCTGGCCACAAAAAGGCCATGGATGACGGCGAACCTGCAACAGGCACCGGTGTGGTTGACGAGTACTTGTTTAACGGCCGGCATTCGGGCATCATAAACGATGAAACTGGTGAAAGACACGAGTTAGGCGAAGACGAGGCCGTGGACTCGCGCTTTCGAGATATGGAAGTACTAGAGCCGAGTGCGACTTCGTATTTGATTACAGGAGACCTAGATATTGCCATACCACATCACACACCCGCTGATATGCCACCTACCGACCTAGAAGTGAGCACTCGTATCGAACCGGCTGTACCCTCGAGCATGCTGTCAACGCCAAGGACAGACCAACCTGTTCTAACACACATACATCCTGCGTCACTTGAGACTCCGCCGGCGGAGATACTTATGCCCGAGTACAAGGCGATGCTCATTACATCGCCTTCACCAAGACTAAAGGAGCTTCCGCCGTTGTCGGCTGAAATTCCTAGTGAGCCCACCAGGTCTGTGATGCCGCTTGTCATCACTGCGGACGGTAGAAGGTCTACCGCGACCATCAGTGCGTCAGAGCAGACGGCAAAGTCGGCCTCTCGGCTAGCATTACCATTGGATGAACGATCCAACTTCAATCCTTTGCTACGCGAAGTGGACGTTTTGGATTTCTCGTCGGTAACGAGTGATGCAACTGCGATTGGTGTCGCTACAGTACGGTTTGATCCTTATACATGCGTGCCGAATAATACCAATGGCTCACCGACACTTTTTTGGCAGTCATCCAGAAAAATTATTGAACAGCTGGTTCAACGCGGCTGCGCGGATATTACCCAATATCTGGACCTATCAAGCTGTAGCGAATATCCGATATCACGGGGCGGCTTTGGTGATGTATATCGAGGGCGATTGACACGCGGGCTATATGTAGCCATAAAGTGTATGCGATTCGTCGATTGTTCCGACGATAGGCAGCGAGAGAGCGGACACTTAAAGGCAAGTGTGACCAAGGCAGTCGCATAAGCCGCCTTTCTCATGCAGTTACATACTAGCACGCGGCTCGCGAGATCCACGCTTGGTCAAGACTCCAGCATCCCTATGTTCTCGCGCTGCTTGGATTGGTGGAGTATCGAGGTCAAATAAGCATGGTGTCTCCCTGGATAGAGGGTGGTCCATTGCGTAAATATCTGGCACGAACTCCTGGAGCAAACCGCCCTCAGCTCGTGAGACAATAATTCTACTAGCGTCGAACAAAGTTGATAAAGCCATTAGTGCACTAACATAGCGGACGGTCTGTCGTATCTACACCAATGTGGCGTAGTAAGTAGCCGTGGCATTAAGTCTAGTCACAGCATGCTTTACTGACTTAATAGTATAGATACATGGGGATCTGAAAGGCGTACGTTGTTCGATTCGATTCGATTATAAAATTCGTAACCATCATCTAACGGGTTGGGAACAGGACAATGTGTTGGTGTCTGAAAACGGCAAACCGCTGCTCACCGATTTTGGTAACGCGGTTCTCCAAGAGAGTACTCTACAATTCACGGCTACAACAACCAAAAATAGCCTATCTCCTCGATGGACGGTTAGTGTTCACATCCGGCCTCTATACCTTACTCAGCATTCGTTCTAGGCGCCTGAGCTGATTAAAGGGGGACTACGTAGCCTTAAGACTGATGTTTTTGCACTCGGAATGGTACGCAAATGGTCCGTTTGCTACCGTACTTACACGAGTGTTCAACGTTATGTAGACTATCCTGGTAAACATATTTTATGCTGTCTATCCAAATACATCTTTCTGATCTGCTGTATAGGAAGCAATTACTGGGAACGTGCCCTACTATCAGTTGAACGACAACATCGCGGTCATGTTTGCCATTATGGGGAACCAGGGTCCCGAGCGTCCTGGGGCGTTCATACCAAGTACTAGTAATCGTGGAGACATGCTTTGGGCGCTGCTGAACAACTGCTGGGCTCAGGATCCTGATTCTCGACCAGCGGCAAGCCATGTTAGAGACCAGGTACGTACACGTGCCACAGCCAGTTATAGACATCCACCGAACATATGTGCTACCTTTCAGATGAGGATGGTTGAGCCCAATGATCTTGTTGAATGAACATATTTCTGCCTATATGCTGCCTTGCTCGAATACTGATATTTTACCTATGCACGCGGGATATTTTCACAAATTAATGTTTATTCGGACCTATTCGCGAGCTGACTGCCAGACATCTCGAGGGCAAAAAGAAAAATCTGGGTGGTTGTTTATAGGTAGTGGGGGTTGGCAACCCATAGGAGAATTTGTTTGTCCGGATCACGTGATTGGACAAACACAAGCCGGCCCAGTCGTGAGCTATCACATGGCGAGCAGCTTGCGGCACTCGTTTGTTGCGCGCATATACTTTGTATAATAGCCACTCGGTACTGACTGCAAAACTTCCATTCTTATTTACCAAAAACCCCTTAGAGTTGTTCACTACTCTAGTTTTTTTTTTTTGGATCATGTGTTTATTGTCGTGCTGGGGCAGGGCCCTATGGTGCGACATTACATGAAAGCAGACGAAGCAGAGAGACAGAAGAGAGAGAGATAAGAATAAAGGAGGAATAGACTTTGCTCGGATAAACTAGGGCAATAACTAGGTATATGCGCTACTAAGTAACTACCGTATAATACTACTCTGGTTGTAAAGTGTGTCCGTAAGCTTTTTCAAACATTGCCATATGATTGCACGATCCGGAGACTGTACATACGTGGTTTAGGCTTTTTTTGGTAGGTGAACGCGTGGATCCAAGACTAGCTGTCTCGGAACCAGAGTTGCAGACACCTAGCTCGGCGCTGTGGGATTGATTTGTGCGATACAAGTACTGTGCGCTTTCTAATGCACCGAATTTTCTTTGCTGTAGTATGTAATGTATTGCACCATGGTGAGGTAGTGCGGCAAAGACAATGTTGAACCGACGGCGAAGAGAGTATGTGAGTTTGCTTAGTAGTCAAAGGTCGTGCGACAAAGCGCGACAACTCTTGTTATATACAGCCTCTTTTGCCATCTTCATTTTCGGGGTTTTTTGGTCCCACAGTAGATTCCACAGACTCAATCGCCCTAAATGATTAAGCCAGTAGAGCTTACGTATCATAGTAGAAAGGGTACATTGGATGCCTGTACGCTTGTAAGTGCGGTACTATTAATATAATTCAAACCCGACGGTACAACCGTGAAGCAACCGCCACCTCGCTTCTACAAGGTCGTTACCACCCCTAAAATGAGGTGCTAAATCGTGCATGCTTTGCCTTCGTATACTACCCATACCATGCGCCATCAACCGCAATTTATTGTTTCTTATGGCGTTCCAAGGCTACTCAAACTTATAGCAGAAATATTAATACAAGAATATATTGGATTTTGAGTATGAGTAACAGAGTATAATTTGTACACTTCAAGAGCATGGCTCAATAGTAAGAAGACTAATCCGCGAGGTCTGGTAAGATCTGATAGTCAGCCAGAGTTCGTTTGTGAGTGCCGAAAACATACCATCTCATCGGGGACATATTGCGATACGTCGACTGGCCCCAGGACATTCCGCGCACCCCACGCTCGAGCTCATCCTCGCCAGGTGACGCTCGGCCCCAAGGTACGGGACCCATCCCAATCTCAGTCGCCACCGTCGTCGAGCGTCGGCCCCAGGATATGCTCCCAGCCGATGCGAGAGCGGTTGAGGCTCTGCCCCAGGCTGGCGAGATTAGTGTCCCATTCTGACGCTCGACAGGTGTCATCCAGGCAAGGGGATACAGGGGTAGTGCGGCTATAAGGTGAGCAGTGAGAGTGAGTTCGAGTCACGAGTAAGGCGAGCTCACATTCAGAGTGAGGTGTGGCTCGAGTCGAGGCGTCGCATCGACGAGGCTAGGTGGTCAAGCTCATCTGTTTCAAGGTCAATCGTAGTGCGGTCCGCTAGAAAGAGCGACGACTTACTTGGAGCTTGTGATGGGTAAAGGCAAGCGAGTAGGCATGGGTGGATAAGAGGTGGTAGTGGAGGGAGGACTTGGAAGTGGGTGGGGATTTGGCTAGTTGAGGTTCGTCCTCGCTCAGCGGCTTGATTTATACCCTTTTGACGTGGACCGTGCGCCGGCGAAAGGGTTGAACGACTTGGTCAGACGGGGTCCCTTGCACGAAGCCCAATAGAGTTGTCGACCCCTATCTCGAGGTCTAGAGCTCGGAGTCTGAAACGGACACCCCTAAAGGATCCCCGAGAGGACTCATGCACTCTATGTTCTACGGTACAGACGAAGAGCAATGCACAACTTGCTTTGAGGGAACGTCGGGATATGTTTACGCCTGTTTATCAGACTTTTACGACGTGAAACGATGGACTGAGTCCTGAACGCGCATATAAGCTGCTCATGCGTCATCTTCGTCGATGACGACACGAAGAGTAACTGCAAAAAGAATGGTGGGATGTGGGGCTGGATGATATTACAAGGTCCAAGTCGATACAGTCGGGGATGGTGGGTGCCCCTCAACCGCCGAGTGCTATCTCGGTTTGCGGCTCGGGAGCGTAAAGTGCTAGCCTTACGGTTCTGGTTATCTGATAAGCTTTCGTTCACCTACATAGTAAGCAGGAGTTAAAGTACCAGAGTAACTTACAAGTTTTCTGTCCACTACGTGGTGGAAAGAACTGAGGTGGATTGGACGAGCAGGCACGGCGTTAGATCCCCAGCTCTCAACCTCCTAACAATATCCCACTCTATCCTTCCCAGCTCAATCACAATACTCCAACATAGCTTGTATTCCTCGTCTCAAGGGCTACTTTGGCCAGCTGGACTAGTGAGCATGGCAGCCCACACAGCACTAAGCGAAACGGCCCAGGTGTTGATTAAGGGCTTATCTCCACTAGGTTTGCCTCTTGTTCGGACTCTTTCTCCGCTACAAGGCTTTGGCTTGCAGATCAATGTCTCGTATCATGGTTCAAAGCTCGAAAACCATGTCTAGTTCAGCGCAACTAAATACAGAAATAAGGTCAGCGGTTCCGAGGCGGGCGCTTCCAGCCTGGAGTCTATAAATTGCAAATGCAATATTTCATCACAAAGAAATAGACGCCCACTGTATCCTCACACTCGAACACCACAGTACTTGTTTGTAGTCTTTCGGTCTATCACATCATAAGTTCAAGACAAGGCACTTCTACTGTTAAGGATCATCTCTTTTGGCTTTCTGAGGTTGCGTTTGTAGAAATCTTATATGTAAATACATAAACAAATAACATAGAATACCCTAGAACAATTGTGTGATGGAAAGTGCTAGCATATATGCGAAGGTGCAACCTTCGCATACAGAGGCATGTAGAATGTCCTAGTTACCGCTCTAACGTGTATATAAGGAGGCCTCTAGGCTCCGTAGGTAGATCATCGTGAATATAAGTCTTTTCCCATTCATCTCACACACGTTTTTGAGCGTCGTCTTAGGCACACTGCGCACCGCGCATATAGTATAGTTTTACTTGTTTTTATTACGTCTTTCTACAGCGTTAGCTCTTGAGCTTGGTGCTTGCTTGTTGGCTTCTCGAGGGCTTTCGTCGTTCAATTCCTAGCAGGGTCTCTTCTTAGTGGAATACTACAGTAGCGTTCCAATCTTAATACTACAACTACGCCTAAGCTACAAGAAATTCTCTACGTTAAATCATATCTAGAAAATACCGCTCTCTGGGTTAACTGGTACGTCAGGAAAACGTCGAAATGCGTTGCAGCCAGCTGCAACCGGCTGCAACCAGCTATCTTGCAAAAACCAGTTAAAATCCTCCGGGCATGCTGCAACCGGTTGTCACAAAGGGCACCTTGAGCCAAAACCGCCGGGGCAGTTGCGCCAATATTGGGGCAACTGCTCCAACCGGTTGCAATATCACGAAAATCGGCTATGACTGCCTGCGGCATACAGTCTGTACAATATGTATATTATAATTATTCACCTGTTGTTCTAATTGATCTTACAGCAAATGATAACGGTTGGATTGTATTACTATAGTACTGATACAACGCAGCATAGCTAGAACCCGGCGCGCCAGGAATTTCACAATAACTGTACCTCCGTTCACGTATCCTAAGCAGCGCATATTGTTCGCGAGCCATGTGTACAAATCATAAATGACCATCAACAAAGAGTTAGCCAAATAATCGCAGAACCGATTCAACTTAGTTGTACCAACTCACCAGACTATCCTAGACAATCACGGGGGAGTGGGTCCGAACACAGTGGAACCAGTTAGCTCTGGCGCGGAGTTGAGTAATATGAGAGTCTAACTGCAAAACTTTACATGAAACTTACCATATGATTGCTTCTTCCTTGAGCCTAAACCTTTTGCTGTCGACGCATTGCCCCGGCGCTCCAAGTTGGAAGTAGTAAGCACATGAGACGAAAACAACGAGTAGACACGAAGTTACCGTCCCGTGTTGTGTTTGGTGGTCAAGTATTACACATGTTTTCGCATAGGTTGCATTTGTCGCTGTAGAAGGGGGCGCGATCGTTGAGAATTAGTGTGGGAGACGGTCGTGGTCTAGCGTGAGAGTGTTGTGGAGCGCCGTGCAGATGATAAACTCGACGACGCCAGGACCCTGAGTTTAAGCGCCAGAGTCCTGAACAGAGCAGTTCAGAGTTCATGGAGCCTGCCCTTAACCTGCGCGCATACATATGATTCCGTGTATCCGGGATATTTGCGACTCAAAGGGCTGGCTACCTTTACGCACACCAGAAATAACAATGTGACCGTGATACGTTAGTCACGGAATCTCTTTTTGACGCTCCGTTGTTCGGTCCCAGGGGGACCGATATTGGAGCTGGTTGCAACTGGTTGCATGACCCAACTAAGGGAATTTTAGCAGATTATAACCGGTTCTAGCACTGCTAAAATCAGTTATCTACCAAAATCGGTTGCAGCCTAGGTTACTTTTTCCTGACGTAGTTTATACCTGATTTCACAGTGGTACCAATATAAAACGGAAAAGCCTAGTACAACATACAACATGATATAATACATCTCATAGTAAAGTCACTCAAAATCACTCCACTCTGCGATCAATGGCCTGGGCTGCCCAATTCGAACACCTTCAAACTCGAATGACCCATACCTCTCACACTCCAAAACTCCCGTAACCCTCCCCTTCTCATAAAACGTCAAGCATCCACAATTCAACTCCGACGGTTCAAATAGGCGATTGTCCTCTTGGCTAACATCACCTGTCTTCTTGGCCGTTGTGATGGGCATTTGCGCGACAAACCTTACCCACACACATACCCCTTCTCCGCACATCTCAAACTGTCTTGACTTTATTACCCCATCCATACCAAGCAACGCAAACTCTGCAGTAATTGATCTCGTGTCCTGTGAAAGGTGCACATCCATGTCGCCTCGGAGCCACTTGGAGGACATCGGGTGCCAGGGAGGTGGCAGTGGGGTCATGGCGTTGCGCGTTATGCAAAGGTTCCACCTGCCCGATACTACATCCTCCTTCAGTTGTAGATCCTGCAGCAGAGGAGGCTCGGAACGAAATAATGGAGATGGAAGACCTGGCGGAGGGAAGATCACTCCGGACTCGGACACAGAGAACGAGCTGTCGCCCTCGCTCTCTGTGTCGATGCCACTGCTGTCGGGCTCTGGTCCGAACTTCATGCTAAGCTCAACTCGCTCGAAAGCCTTCAGCTCCGAATTACGATGCCAAGGTTTGATGGCAGAGTTCATGATAGGCAGGCTTGTGCGCAGGAGGATTGGTTTCTTGAACGTTTTTGACGCCGGA
>WSLO01000899.1:0-11677 GCA_019677385.1 Ceratobasidium sp. 392 | reverse complement strand
CGCGACGGATATATACGAGTATACGGGCACGATGATATTATGCGTTACTACTACTTGTTTGATAGATTGAATATTACGTGAATGGATGACTATTTTGATATGGGTTGATTGGTGTGTTCGGAGGGGTAAATTGGTGGACTGGTTTGGGAGGTGACTTGGTTTGGGAGGTGACTTGGTTTGGGATGTCGCGCGTGAGTCCAGATCATCATCAAACCTTGTTGACATTTGTACGTTGGCGATAGTCTTCTACCCGAGCTAACCAATCATATGACTAAGACAATAATCACAGCGGACCGAACGAGCTTCAACTCTAGGCAAACACGCTACGCGGATATTTTATACGAATCAAGCTAGGGATTAACCCTGCACGATAATTCATCTAAGCATTCGCTCGACGGGACTTAATATCCGGGTGGGACATATTCCGAAACGAGCCACTCATCATCGGTACCGTATCATACCACGACTCAATCGCAGACATTCAGGCCAAACTCGTTCTCGATGACTGTTTTACAATGCGCGTCAGCCACGGGTTCTTGAGAGACAGGATACTATTTTCTCGGGCTTCGGCGTCAGCCTAGGATTAGGCTACAGTCAAACGTATCAGGCTCGACCCTGTGCAAATGGGCTTTTAGTCTGAAATCCGAAGTATTGTGAGCTATTAGTATACTCAACAGTTACTACCATGAGTATGCACGATCATCAATTGGCTACTGCGCAAACAACCGTGCAAAATCAACCCCCCCGCTACTTACTATGGTTAGTCAGAAGGTTGCCTTTTACTTTGTATCCCAACGCATACAAGCTCTGACTTCTAGCCAGCTATGTCATCTGGAAGCGAGCTCAGTCTTCTATTGTATGCTCAATTCTTGAAGCGAAATATAGAAATGGCTAGACAGGAATTTTTTGACTGTCTTGGATTGGAATCAAAATGCCCGATCTGGAGCATTCTGAGACATAAATCTCAATAGAATTAGCGGAAGAAGAGTGTGATTTCTGGAAATAACGGTATTCGATCTGCTTGGCTATCTGCTAGACAAATTTGGTATGTCTTGTGCTGCTTGACAGGACCCCCAATTAGTATAGGTGAGGCGTGATATGGCCCCGGGGGTTTTTCCTAGGAGAGACGGGCCAGAGGCGTGGTTAGATGCCGGGGGTTTGAGGGCGGCTGAGCTGGTTGGGTCCCGGGGGTTTTTCCTATGAGCCGAGACGCCCGAGAGCTTGGTCGGAGCCGGGGGTCGGTCAAGCCGCGATCGCTGACCGTTGTGGGCGCTTAGGTCATATTTGTAAATGTCGCTCTGCTGTAGCCCAAACGTCAGTCCGCAGGGATTAAACCCAAGAAGATTGCCGGACAGTCTCAAACGGTAGCGGACAGAACTGTTCTAGCGCAATGATTGATAATTGAGCGAAATATTCCCTGTATTTGTGGCTGTCGATGACGAACTATTTTTGCTACTTATGGTATAAACTGTATTACCAATCACCTATATATACCATAAATGTCATTTTCTGGCGCTTAAGAGCGCCCCGGGGTGTTTGGGGAGGATTTTTGAGGCGTGGTACGGCCCCGGGGGTCTTTCGTACGGGGTTTCCGAAAATTTGACCCGGGGGCGCGCCCTAGTGCAGGGCCAAATGCCCAACCACGCCTCGCCTAGTATAATTGGGGGTCCTTGCTTGACGTAGCCAAATTGTCGAGTTAAAAATTGGTGGCGGCTCTAACGTGACCGGATCCTGGCGGAGTGACCCCGGAATAACACAATGTGCTGATTCACTGTCACGTCCTGTCTACTTTTGGATGTCTTCCGGCAATCATTTACTGTTTTTAGGACAGAACATATCTGGTATGACACGCATGCAGCTCACATGTCACGAGCACATGACTTCCCAGTGATCTTCTGAGCTTGTATCCGGAGGCAACCTTCTGATTTGGCGACCTCCTCGACCGGAATCACGCCATAGCCTCATCACTCTTGTGCAAAAATCGGACATAATTAGTTATTGTAGTGTAGTATGATCTCTATGTATGGTGAGAGTTCAAACATCTGTTTACAAGTAATTGAGCTCACAAACTGACTTTGCGTGAAAAAGAGCAACCTCTTGACCAAGCATAGTATAGCCTGGAATGTTCCAAGCCCTCTCGCAAGACGATCGGCGGTAAGGCCCAAGCGAGGGATTGGTTCCAGGCAACGTCTAATGGATCTAGGCCCTGCTTCTTTCGGGCTGGTTGATCGTTGCCACATGTACGCAAACAAGACAACACTCTAGATGAAGCAAGGGTATCGGAGCTGATCGGAGCTTGTGCCCATATCCCAGAATCTCGCCACTTGGCTTCCTGTCCCGCCGCCAATCTTATGGCCGCCGTAGCCACTCACAGCTATGGGTCAGCGACGTCGCTCCCAGCAGATTTCGGCAGTCAGGGGTATGCCAGCTACCGTCCTACTTCCCCAACAAACACGTACAGGGCTCCGACCCGCCCAAGCAGAATGCGACGGATGAAGAAGTTTGGCCATAAGTTTCGCTTGATGTATGATGTCTCAAAAGAAGCAATCAAAAACTTCGGACGTAGCAAAAACCAAGGACCATATACCAGCGGCGTAGACAATAGTGCGCCACAACCTAGCCACGATGTGAGTAATGAGGATACATGACTAAAATGGAGCGGCTGATAATCGAATACATGCTCAATTATGATCCTCAGCTTCCTAGCCCTATCGCGCTTCTCGAGGCATCTGACGAGCTGGTGAGCTTGCTACTTGCTTTGGCGATATAGGTACTCATACGCAGTCAACTTATAGGACGAATTATTATCCAGCAGCTTCCCTGGCCTCACAGTAGTCCATTTTTATATGCGGGGAGATGCCGAGAGCCAAGAATTCTTGCTAGAAAACGTTGGCACTCCGGTAAATCCCACGTACCACATATTTGCCACCCTCCGCTGAACTCTCCAACAAAGGCCATGCAATCCCAGCGCATCAAGCTTGCAAGGATGCCAGTGGATCCGAAGGACGGTCCTATACACATGTAAGTTATCTAGCGTCGCGTTTCGCAACGTAGTTGAGTTACAAACCGCTCTAATAGCGTAAGCACCTGCAAGCCGCATGCCTTGCGTAGCGCCCTGATCCCCTATTCAGAGTCATCACGGCAAGCTCAACAGCATACCTGCGATTGGATTTTTTAGGGATAAGAAAATGGTGGACCTATTAAATGAACAAAATCTTGATTCAATCATTGCGGCTATCAATGAACACGTGCCAACCGTGGAAGTTATCAACGCAGAAGAGGGTGGGGTTCCCGACTCCTACATCGTGAGCCATTCGTTTATCATAAGGTTACCTGACCAACTTATTTAGTTGCTTCAAAGGTCATGCTGACAGAGTGGAGCGAACTGACCCCTCATTTGAGTTGGCTAAGAAGCAACTGGAATCCTAGTGATGGGTTGTGTCAGGTTGAGTTTGAGTACGATGGCAAGTCACCATGTCACCTTCCCTGTGCTTGAATCGTATCACGATGCACATTATCCAGCTCTCAACGGTTACTCTGCTATATTGAGCGGGACTGCGTTACAAGCAGTTTCTAGGAGGTTGGATGTCCGGTTGATCTGCCAGACCTGTCGACAAGAAGAGATACGTGAGGCTTCTCTCGATCACGGTGGGAAGGTTGTCGCAGCTGGACAAAAACCGGCCCCTTTGTACGTAGACAAGTGATCCTTTACTTGCGCCGCCTTGATCTTTCATTTTTAGGCTTAGCTGTCCATGGGGCCTCCAGCGAATTGGCGACCCGAAACCTCTGCCCTCAGGCTTTCAACCCACGGAAACCTACCATGCGTTGCCTCCCGGGCCCAATGCGGTGGATGTTTACGTCATTGATTCAGGCGTCTCAGAGCACGACGATTTAAAAGGTCGAGTAGAATGGAAGTTCACTCCTAAGCTCGACGAGAGTGGAGGATCCGTAGTGAAAGACCTAGATGGCCATGGCACGCACATCGCCGGGACGATTGCTGGAAGGTGGTGCGGCATTGCAAGAAGCGCTCAGATTATTGTGATGAAGGACACTGACGACCAGAAGGACACAAAGGGCCAGCGCGTGCAGAACCATCAAACAAACTGGACCGCGTCATGTTTTAATGCGGTTATTAAGGCGTGGCAGGGCGAACGAAGGATGAGGCGGAGTATCGTGAACTATAGCAATAGTTGGCCATCCCGAAATAGAGCGATCACGTCTGCCATGGAGATAGTCATAGGGGCGGTACACCAGAAAGGTATTGCTGTATGCGTTGCAGCGGGTAACCAGGATCAAGCTGCTACAAACCGATTTCCCGCATGCATGGGCATAGTCATCACGGTCGGGGCAACTGACATCAGCGATCAGTTAGGCAAGGACTCAAACTTTGGCGAGGCAGTCGATATCTTCGCTCCAGGCGAGGACATTGTGTCGACTCATCACGAGGAGCTTTCGCATTACGTACCGATGAGCGGTACCTCGATGGCTACGGCACATGTCACCGGCGTGATGGCAGATATCCTTAGTAGGGAGGATTTGAGGCCTGCCAAGCTTTATGAACGCATCAAGCGTCAAGCCACTACGATCAAGCTGAAGGATACTCAGTGAGTTACCACTGTTCAGAATCTCATTCGCAGCTGCTAATGTTTGACCGACCCCAGGATCCTACTCCTCCAGAATGGTGCAAACTATAACATGCCGTTGAGCCGCCAAGACAGCCTCTCATCAATCACAGACGGTGTGAGCAATCTCGCTTTCAAAGAATGCTCAAAAGACGTAGGTAAAGGTACTCCGTGAGTCGTAATTCAGAATCCATTTGACTCTCCCTGATGACGTCTCCAAACGCATCTTAGCAGCCAGCCCATCAATAATGGCACAGAAGAGGGTAAAATTCAAGCCAATGATGGAGAATCTTCACGACGCTATAAGGCGGTTGGACATAACAAGAATGCAGAGGGGCTGGATGTAGAATAAGCGGGCTACCCGTTTGCCGAGCCTGTTGTGGCCTGCTGTTTCCGGCTTGACCAAGCTAATGTAACGATGAACTAGCGCCATATGGTTCTTGCAGACATGCTTCCATCATGACCAGTTGCGGTTGAATGCTACCCTAAATTTGCAATATCGCGCGCTTTGGAACAAACAAGCCCTGCCACAAGCTCATCTTCAGGCCCCTTCTATCTCTTCGAAATAGAATCAAGGAGGTCGAGACGAGGAGTTAGACGCCGAACTGATCTCTAACCTAGTCCGACCTGGCCCGGGACGCCTGGCCTTGAAGTCTAGCCAAGGCCCGCATTGGTCCTTGTCTACCCAGCCAGGCCTCGGACAAACCAGGGTGAAGTCTGGTGTGCAAACTCGTCGACGGGTGTGGGTTACAACGTCCCTCGGCAACCTATGTTTACATTAGGTGTTTTCCGACCTTCGGCTACACATCCTAGTGCTGATGGAATAAGTTCCTTCTTCTCCGACTGCCTTCGGTTAAATAAATAAAAGGAATACAAGCTAAGCTTTAAGCGCAGACTCATAGAAGCCGGAACCATAAGTTAGTTTTAACCAACTGATGCATGACGATATCTAGAGTATAGTACCACTATAAATTATACATTTCGTAGCACCTTCTCGCCGGCTAAGACCCACTATGGTAAGTATATGCGGCACGCGCCTCACTCTTTGAACGCCTCAGCATCTTGACGCTGATCTAACTAGCTAGAGGCCCCAGCTCACGGCGTTGTACAAGTTAACGGGGCCACGAAACTACGAATATACCTACAAATTTCGACTAGAAATCTATCAATTTAGCATCGTTTCTGCTCGCCTCGGCAAGCAAAAGCTTTAACTTTCGAAACACTCAGTAGGTAGAATTCGGTATGTGATAGCTAAGCTCGTGTAGCAGACTGAATAAAACTATCCACAAACACATCGACGCCGTTGTCTGATATTGTCACTACCAGCTGGTGGCGCGACTCTTGCAAGTGCTGTACCTGGTTATTTGCCCGAATCATGGCTGGTACCTGCAAACAATGGGTCCGAATATAAATATTCATAATCGACGGTACAAGGTGAAACGGTGGGCTGACAGCAGGCAGGCTGCACACTACTCAGAAAATGAAGAAGAAAACAAGGTCAATGTGGACTACCATAGACTATCATATCGTTCACCCTGCGTGGACGAGTAGCTAGGAAGAATAAACGCTGAAACCAGCCACTCATCAGCAGCGTCGTACCATATTACCACCCAATCGGGCACTCTCAGATCGAGCTCATTCTCAAAAACTGCCTTGCAATGCGCATCAGCCACGGGTTCTCGCGACCCGAGGTACTCTTTCTTTGGGTTCCAATGTCGAACTGGAATCAGGCTGTAAGCAAAGGTATCCGGCCTGGCTCCCTGTGTAAGCTTTTTTCTTCTTCCTTAGTAAAAGTCTGAAATACTGAAAGTCATTTCGAGCTTACTGGTCCAGGAGGTGCTACGATTTCGATCGTTTGACGGAAAGCAAACCTTTTTGAATGACAAAGTCGTCCACCTTCGTTTCTACCGCGCCAGCACTGGCGCTTGGATTTTGAGCTAGCGTTTCAGGGCTGTACGGGTGCAACCATGCCATACAATCGTCATGGGTCTAACGACATCAAAGTACACAGCCAGTGAATGCGAAGGCTCTTATAGGTTTTAAATTGTGGCGTACCGCATGGAATACTGCTAGGGACAGCATAGATAGTAAATGATATTTGGGAGAAGGAAAGCTTCAACGGTTAAGGTGCCTGTGGTTGGTGATAGGAACTGGTCTTGGGGACATGGCGCTACGATTATGCGTCATATTTGTGATATAGCTTCAAGGTTTTGTTTGTTTAGTACCGAGAAATTGAGCGCATGTATGCAGCTTCTAGGTGGATACAAATGTCACTGAAACCCCTGTATTTCAGATGAGTGAGCGTGGCTATTATGAATGCTGCCTATGGGTCGATGACCCGTTTTGGAGCCTCTTTAAAACTCCAAGATTCACGGTTTCAGGAGCCAAGGCGTCAACTACATAATTTCTCGAACAACTTTGTCAAAAATCTCCATATGTATGCACTTTGATCGCGTGGTGAAACATTATATACACGCCACCCTGATGTACGACGCGCTGTGTTGAAGCAGACAAAAATGACAATAACCGAGAGCACAAAAAATGCCGTATCACTCTTTGTTGACGGCGGGATAAACTCGGAGACTACCCACGAATCATCAGCGTCATACCACAATACTACCCATTCGGACACTTTCAGACCGAACTCATTCTCAATGACCGTTCTAATGAATATGTGCATCCGCCATAGGTTCTCGGGACCCAATATATTCTTTCGTGGAGCTTGAGCGCCTGACGATGATTGGGCTACTGTCAAAGGTATCGGGCTTGACTCTCTGAAATCTTCTGCTGATATGTAAGTTTAATCACACGGGATACTGAATGAAACTCACTGGACCAGGGGGTGCTACGGTTTTGATCATTTGTTGGACGCCTTTTTGCCTCATGAAATCATTCGCTTTCATTCGTACGGCGCCAGAGCTGGTGTTAGGGCACCGAGTTAGTGTTTCTGGACTGTACCATCCCAGCCATGCCATACAATCTCCATGAGTCTAGAAATGTTCAAGATTTGCTTAGATTGAAGGCAGGTATCACGAAATGGGGGGACGGTACCGCGTAGAATCCTGCAAGCGATGGCATCTCATGCGATACAAGTCGAGGCGACACTGAAGTTGTGCGAACCCACGACGAACTTGAAGTGGTGGAGAATTGAGAAGGCTGAAACCAAGCCACGTGTTGGTCGCGCCAGGTTGAGTTTCATCAAAGTCTAGTTTTGGCATATATTTGTCTCAATATTTGTCCTGTCCGATCCGGCAATGTGATATAGAGCAGCTTCGCACTCTCGTTTCAGATAAACCACTCCGGACAGGCTAGATTATACGCTTCTCACATTTAAATTAGAACAACAATGACAACATTGGTAACAGCCAGGAACATATGCATCTATCAGTCTCTACGTCTTTTTGCGCTTTCCACCCTTCGCTGCGCCACCCTTGGCTGATCCAGGAGTCGACGCGCGAGACTCGGCTTTGATGTTATCTAGCGGGCGTTTCTAAAAACTCAGGGTGAGTTATTAATGGGGGAAAATGTGTAAACCCAGAAACCCACCTTGCCCTTGGTTCCGCTCGCCACAGCCTTGGGTGCATCATCATCGTCTCCAGCCGCACCGTTATCCACACCATACTCCTTGGCGATCATCCCGAGCAACGTCGTACAGCGTCGACCAATCTCTTGCGGCGTTCGGCTCTTGATGAACCAGTCGAACCGGAATACCGGGAACTCGAGGATATCCTTCTTGATCCGGTCGTACACGTCCTCGGCGGCGAGACCGTAGTGATTAAGTCGGCAGAGCAAGTACCGGTCTTCCTCTTCGCTGTAGATTTTACCCTTAGTTTGGTTATAGTTGAGGTGCAACTCTTGCATAGGGAAGTTGTACGCGGCGACTTTGCGTCGGAGAAGGTCTTCGGTGACGTTTTGCTTTTCACGTTTGTTATCAGCGTCCTCGAAGCGTTGCATAATACGCTCGGCATCTGGCGGCGAATTAGTGAAGAGCAAGAGAATCATACCAATGTACTTACCGGCAAGCTCGGTGTATCGTGACCAGAACACCTGCGCGTACTTCTTGACCTCTTTCGCTGACTTGCCGTCAATCTCGGACGCAATACCCTCCCAATCAGAGCTAACAAAGACTAAATAAGCCCCAGGACATTTTAATACTCATCAAGAGTACTCGCCTTCCATGGCGCTCGACGCCTCGCACAAATTGCTGGAAATCACGCTTCGTCCAGCTCCCAAACCCTTCCTCCTGAAGCGCCTCCTTTTCTTGCTGCTCTTCCTCGGTCAACGGTTGAGCGTTGTCAATCTCCTCCTGCTCCAGCTGTCGCTCTTCCTCGAGCTTCTCGGGCGTATCATCCTCGTCTACAGCCTCGCGCAATGGCGCTTGGATGCCTTGAGCTTTCTACAAATGAAACTCCCATGAACACCCGATAACTAAACACGGGAGAACAAACCCACCTTCCACGCGGCGGTCTCACGCTCTTGCAACTCAACGAACCGCTTTGAGAAGAATTGGTGGTCTTGGACCGCGAACTGCTTCGGCGCCCTCGGGACCTTAGGACCCTTGTCGGGCTTGGACGGACCGGCTCGCATGGCGTCCTTGTAGTACTGATCGATCGAGTAATTGCCTTTGCGCTCGCGCTTCGAGGGTTGAATCCAGTTGAGGCCAATGGTTTTACGCTAGATGCGTGCCAAATTAGTTTAAAAAAGAAAAGGGGTAGGCTGAAACGCACTTTGTTCTGGAAGTCCTCGCCCTCCCACGTCTGTATCATGTTCTCCGACTTGAAGTTGCTCAGGTCCTCCAGGTTGAGGCCCTCGTACTTCTGGTTCAGCACAGCCGTACGTTCCTCGCCGCGCGCGATGATCTCCTCGATGTCGTTGTCGACCATCATACTAGGGGAACGAAGATTAGTATAGGTCTTGAGCCTCAAGAGGATAATCCGTACTTGTCGGCCGAGTTGACGATTTTCTCCGCGCCATGCTGGATCATGTCGAGCAGCTCCTCCTTGTTGGCGGCTAGTACAAAAGTGCGTGGGCAAAGTATAAGAGTAAAAGGATACATTATCATACCTTTGTTGATAGTAGTCCGCCCTTGTTGGATAACCAACTGGTCAAGTCGAAGTTTCTGGGCGGCACGCTCCAACATACGCTCCTCGACGCTGCCCTGCAAGCCCACAACCGTATAAGCTGACCAAACACTAACCCAAGAAATCACGCTTACCTCGGTAATAAACCGATACACATAAACCTGCTTCGTCTGCCCAATACGATGCGCACGATCCATTGCCTGAAGATCCGCCTGCGGGTTCCTACATCGAACGCAGTTTAATCACAACGCCCAAGAGATGAGAAAAAAAAGGTAGACTCACCAGTCGCTATCATACAGAACGACGATATCAGCCGTCGTCAGGTTGATACCCAACCCTCCAGCGCGAGTTGTAAGCAGGAAAATAAACTTTTCGCTTCCAGGTTTGTTATACTCGTCGATAGCGGCGATACGATCTTCGTGTGCGGTGCCTCCGTCGATTCGGCAGTACTCTGAACAGGCATGAGGACCCACATCTCAGGAGAAAATCAAGCCCACTCACGATAATTTCGGAACAGGCAGTAATCCTCCAAGATATCCAATACTCGGCTCATTTGACTGAAGATCAAGACACGAGAGCCTTTTGAGCGCATATGTTTAAGGAGCTTGTCGAGGATAACCATCTTGCCGGCGTTATTAACAAGATGCTCATCGGTAGTGTACGGTGGGCCAGGTTCCTGATAACAACCGTTAGACAAGGGGATAAAGGGATAGTTATAAAGACTTACTGCTCCGTCGAACAAGTACGGGTGGCAAGTGACTAGACACAAACGATTAGAGCCCATAAACCTAGCCGGTAGACTGGGTGTCATACCTTTTCGTAGCTGCATAACAATGTTCATTAATCGAGCTTTGCCCTCTTTTTTGCCACCGGTAAGCCCTAGGGGATACGGTCAGAACATAGCTACGAACTCGCACCAAAGAAACACGCACCGTTGACCGCCTCAATATCCTTCTCCAGAACCGATCGATACCACTTGCGCTGCATATCCGTCAACCCGACATAAATATTGATCTCCTTCTCTGCAACCAAAACAAACATTAGACCGCTCCAATAACCCCAGAAAAGCGAGCACTCACTCGGCAACAAGCTCTTCTCCACATCGGCCTTGACACGCCTCAACAAAAACGGCCGCAAAATCTTGTGGAGCGCAGCAACGACGGCGGCACTCTTCTCCTCGTCCGTCATGTCCTTCTTCTCCCCGCTCTCATCATCGTCCTCTTGCACGTCCTTGTGCAAGAAACTGTCCAGGTCGTCGTAATCGCTAAACACCTCAGGACAGATAAAATTGAGCAGGGCAAAAAGTTCGCGCATGTTGTTTTGGAGCGGTGTACCGGTAATGAGGAGCCGGCCGCGCGAGGTGAAGGAGCGAACGATTTGGGCGAGGAGCGAGTCGGCATTTTTGATCCGGTGCGCCTCGTCGATGACGATATATTCGAATGAGAATTTTTTGAGCGAGTTTTTCTCGCGCAGGCAGATTTCGTACGAGGTGATGAGGACTTCAAAGCCTTGAGTCAGGATGCGAGAGGAGATAATCTCGGCCTAATAACAGTGTCAATATTGAATATAGGCAAAGGCATTGGAGGCGACGTACACGTTCTTCCTTGGTTCCTTGAAGTAGAACCACATTAAAGTCCGGTACCCAGTTTCCAAACTCGCGCGCCCAGTTTTGAAGCGTACTCTTGGGTACAACGACGAGGTGCGGACCCTTGATGCCCTTGTAGTGCTTCAGGTATCCGAGGAAGGATATCGTTTGTAGAGTTTTTCCCAGGCCCTGTAACAGCCGGGATCAGCACGAGGACGAGGAGAAAATAATGATGGGCGAACCATTTCGTCCGCCAAGATACCATTTAGACCGTTGTGGTGGAGAGCGGTCATCCAATTGAGACCTTGAATCTGGTACGAACGCATAGTTCCTCCGCGAACATCTATGCCTCCATTAGCAGGTTGGGGATGAGATATAGGCGAAAGACT
>WSLO01000898.1:0-11677 GCA_019677385.1 Ceratobasidium sp. 392 | reverse complement strand
CCGGTCTAATGCCATCCGCAGATACCCTCGCGCCAGCAAACGTTGCCTCCCGCATGAAGAGGACGGTTTTTGAAGCCGACAGGGATATCTTGCGTTCCCGACAACGCTCGAATATGGACCGTAGGTTTGTCATGCCAGTATCGAAGCCGTCTGCTGCAGTTGCCATATCGTCCATCCAGACTTCGAGTATCTTGCCTAGCAGTTTGTGGAACGCGTGAGCAACCATTTCACAGAATGTCGTCGGCGCACCGGTCAAGCCAAACGGCATTTGTCTATAGACGTAGTGACCCCGTCCTTCAACATAGAACCCTGTGTATGGCACACTCTCTGGGGCAATAGGAATCGCGTGGAAGCCGGCTTGTAGGTCCATGACGCTGACGAACCGATGCCCCGCGACCGCTCGTTGTTTTGCTGCTAGGTCACCCATTGGGAACGGTCGAATCTGTGTGACCTTGTTAACCGCGGCAAAGTTCTGTACCAATCTCCACTTAGCCGGTGCACCCTCCGGTTTTGCCTCCGTTGCCTCGTAAAACCCTGCCTCGGGGTACTTGACCGGCAGCCCGTATTTGCAACATTCCAAGTTGGCCATACGCCGCAGAGCATTGAGCGAGGTGCGGTCGGCTCCACCGTGTTTCGGCACCATATTGATGGGAGACACCGCCGCTACCTGGTCTTGCGTGACCTTCTCGATTACGTTCGCGTCTTTGAGCTTGTCTAGCATTGTATACAGGGCTTGACGTTGAGGTTCAGAGAGCTTGCGTTGGCCAGTCCGCTTGGGGAATGTAGCATTGGTTGGAATGTCGAGTGTTATTTCTGTGAAGTCGACCGGCAGCACCTCCGAAAGATTGAGTGCAAAAACATCTGCATACTCACGCAACAATCCTTAGACGTTTGCTCTTTGCTCGTCTGTCAACTCTTCACCGATCTGAACCCTCTGCAGTATCTCGGCCACTCGTTTCTCGCCAAACGGATCGCTCGTCCTTGGAGATTTGGGTACCGGCGGTTTGTTCGGTAACGGCTTGGGTCTCGACTCGATGGTGATTTTGGCTAAGTCTACCCGCCCCTCTGCACGAGCTCGATTCCTATCCGCTCGTCGTAGGACCTCATTCAGGCCATGGGTAGTAACCTGCGGTACGGGTTCCATCAGCAGTACTCCACGCATAGTCCCCTCTTTGCTCTCCTCTCCCGCTTGCTGCCACAGGCTGTCTGGTGGGCCCAACGCGTTGCTCTCTTCCACTTCATCCAGCAGCAGGCTGTCAACTGCCTCCAGCGCTCCTGGCTCAACCCACACGAGGTTCGCCTCTCCAGTACTCTCGGCCAACTTCCTCAAACGCGCGCTACGACGTGGAACGGGCTCACCGGGTGCTTCCACATGCTCCTGACCTCCAGCCACTGGATCTGCCTCTTCGCTGGCATCCGATGTACTCAGTCGTTTGGTCATGGGTTTGATGGATTTCTCGGCATCGTCGCGACTCGAGCTTATCAACCTCGGCCCGGCTGGTTTTCGTTTGGGTCTGGGTTTCCTCGGGTTTTTGTTTTTGACCACAATTGTGCCTGCCTGTGAGGGAAGTGCTAGTGAGTCTGTTCGGAACACCTGCATAGCACCTGCCTTGTGTAACCAGTCCTTCCTGAGCAGAAGCTCGAACGCGCCTCTGGAGTTGATGACTTCAAAGCGGATTGGCCACACGTGAGCCTTGTATCCAATCACTCCAGCGCCGGTGCCCAAGCTCGGCACGCACGAGCCGTTCGCCATTCGGCAGACAATTCGTGAGTCACGTAACCTGCCAAACCAGTGCTCAATCTGTGCCCAAATGGTCGAGTCGATCACGCACAGCATTGCTCCACCATCTACCGTACCCCAAACGGCTTTACGCTCCTCGCCCACTCTCTTTGCCAACTCCAGCTCAATCTTAAAAGGCCATTCACGCTCTTCTCCCTCTTCACGCTCCAGACTTCCAAGTTTGACGACAGTCTGCTCAAGGTAAGGTGTAGAAATCGTAGATTCAGACGTGGTACATGTACTAGAAATAGAAAGAAAATGCACTGTCCTGTCCCCCAAGTTTGTATCCATACCTGAGCCGACCCGCACCTCCAATACCGCAGGCTCAACTGAGTTTGGGTCGACGTGGCCGCCATCCGCGCACGCCAACCCTACTCGTTTCCCGACAAGTAGCCCATGCTCTCCGGTTTGGACTCTGGCTCCGAGAGCTTGACCTGGTTGGTTTCTCAGTAACGCTGCCCCGGTGTTGGAGTTGACGGTTGGGAACCGGCTCGACGCTTGTTCTGGAGTGCGTTGCGGGCTTTCTTGCAATAGTCGCGCTCGAGATCGCCGAGTGACTCCTCTATTGGGACCTGGCAGTAAAGGTAATAGTGGTTCCCTTTACCGCATCTTGTGCATAGGCTGACCGTGGGCTCATAAGTACCGGGAGTAAGCGGATAAGGCTTGTCGAGCTCGGGCCAGACTTGTCCGTGCGTATTCAGCCAATCTTGCTGCCTTTGTCTCCACTGCGTACGAGCTTCCGGCGTGTCTGGGACCAGGGTGGCTCCGGGAGGTGGCTGACCGGAACGAGCAACGCGGGAGGCGACCAACTCCACTGGTCCAGCTGGCGTTTGTGGCATAGTAGGCGGTGCCGGCGGTGCAGGCATGTGCGGAGGGTCTTCTCGGCCCAGCGGGGTTTGTGGGAGCGGTCGAGGCAGTGGTGGTGGCGCTTCCGGCTGCGATACCTGGACGAGCGGGGAAAATCTCACTCCCCGGGCCAGAGTATTCTGTCTCCTGGGTGTGGAGGATTGAGCTGGTGTCTGTGGAGGAGCAAGGGGCTGCCAAGACGTGTTTGAGGATCTGGTGGAGGGCCTAGAATAGTTCGGAGGGGTGTACGGGCTCGGTTCGAGTGCGACGGACATGGATCGCATGGAGGTAACGACGGACTCCTGCTCCCAGCCAGCTATGAGTGAACAAAGGCTGATGGCGGCGATGTCCTTCATGAGGTCATCGAACTTGTCATAGTACCCGTCCCGTTTTGGTAACAAGTTGACGAGCCATCCATCGTGCAGGTCTACACGGATGGTCTTTGAAACTCGATCCTCGTCCGTGCTGTTAACAATGCGCGCCCTCGCCTTGTGTTCCTCAGCCCAGGCCTGAAGAGGTCGCGTGCCTGCCTTGCCGCTCTCAATCTCCTCCTTGAGAGTTTGCAAATTGAGGCAATGCTCGTCCCAGTCTCGACGGTATGCGTCCCGTTGAGCATCAAAGTCAAGAGGCGGCGAGGGCCAGTGCTTCTCAATCTCTGGCTGTAGGGTGGACCACTTTTCAACCGCGTCCTTGCAATTTGGGTCATTACGCAAGGTGTCCAGCCAAACGTGAGCTGGGCTCTTGTATTCAATGCTGTTGACCCAGATCTTAGCAATCTCCTTGTCAGCCAGGCCTTGGGTAGCTTGCAAGAAGTAAAACCGGTACTCAGCTTCGGGTATGGGCTGGCCCTTGCCGTTGAAGCGCTTTAGCTCGCGAACAGCGGCGATAGCGTCTTGCAAAGCGGTCAAAGAGCCAACTATAGCACTCGTGGCGGCAGAGCCTAAAGTTGGGGGTGCTTGGGTCCCCGTAGGAGAAGTGGAAGTAAGGGCTGGCGCTGTGGCTGGGCCAAAATTGGGTGCACAAATTGGTGCTCGGTTGCGGAGTACAACTGTAGGTGAAGGTTGCTCAAGGTCGGGTTCGTCTTTGTCTTTGTCACTTGAGCCAGGTGCGAACCATGGCGGGTGGGGTGCAGATGGGAGGGACGAGTGGCGAACGCGTCGTTTGCGTGGAGTGTATGGGCTCGTGTACCCTGCCTGTGGTTCTGGCTCGAGGTTGGTATCGAGGGCTGGACTGGGCGGAAACGCGACACTGGACGGGGCTGGGCTAGTATCAAGTGAGACGACAAGAGCTGAAAGCGAGGGGGGAGAGCTGGTGCCAGACGCGGGGGTATGGCTACGGAGTGCAGGTGCTGGAGAAACGGATGGATTGGGTGTTGGCTATTGAGGTTGTAATCTCTCCACTTCGTATGCGGATATGTATCGACCGGCAGTATTCCGCCACCTGCCTTGGGTGTCTTGGTACGCCGTGTTGGCGTCAATGTTGGAAGAAAAAACAGTAAAGGCGCATAGTGTTGCGCGCAGTGATGCAGAAACGTACTCTATGCAAGAAAGGAATCCTAGCCTCCACTAGGAGTTGTGAAAAATGACTGCGTGTGTCCTAAAAACCACCTCGTCACCACGGTGGACACGCCTACGTGGAGGTGGGAAAGGATGTCTATATGGACCACGTGACCAGGCCTATGTACCCGGCGCTAGACCCCCTACTAAACTGGGCCAAGACAATGATCCGCCGCCAATCCCACGGCCCAAGCACAAGGGTGATATGACAATGACGGGTCTTTGCGAGGCCATTGATCTGCCCATGGACGCAAAGGACATTGACTACAATCATCGTTGGTCAGCGATTTGGGTAAGTGTTGACAACCGCGCATTCCTGTCGTGGCAATAGCACATACACAGGCCGTTGTCTGCAAAGTTGGTGTCCAAGCCAATCTCAACTTTGGGAAAACGCTTCGCCTGCAAGATCCCGGTAGATACGGCATGGCCAGTTTATATCATGTATGTTTTTGCTAATTGTATTTACAGATTCACGATCTCATGCCTGAGCTTGCGTGCTGCGAGAACAACTGGGGCACCAACCTCCTACTACATAATACGTTTAAGCATCGTTGCGGGTACCAGCAGGAAAAGGAGAGGATCCAGTCGGGGTTGGTGCTCCCCAGGGCGGAACGGAAGGCACAGGCTGTTGCTGGTGGTGGTAGGGGTGGTGGTGTGGGTAGGGGTCAAGGGCGCGGCACAGCTAAGGGGGCGGGTGTAACAACGGGCGGGCGTGGGATTAAGGGCGAGCACGGGAGTGAGCGTGGGAGCAAGTTTGTTTGCAAGCCCAGCCGCAAGATGATTGTCAGCGAGAGCGAGGACAAGGACAACAACAGCAACAGCAATGAGGGGGAATACTCAGAGTGGGAGGGGCTGACTGGAGGCCAAGGCGGGGAGGGAGGGCGGAAGCGAGAGCGAGGGTCAGGGTCAGGATGAGGGTGAAGGCAAGGAGGATCAGAGCGTGGGTCGGGTCGGGAATGGGGGTGAAGGCAAGGGTCGGGGTTGGGATCAAGACGAGGGTTGGCGTGACAAGGGTGGGAATAACGGCCAGGATGAAGGAAGGGACAAGGGAGGGGACAAAGGAGGGGACAAAGGAGGGGACAAAGGAGGGGACAAAGGAGAGGACAAAGGAGGGGACAAATGAGGGGACAAAGGAGGGGATGAGGAATGGGAGAGGGAGAGGGCGCGGAAGTTGGAGGAGGCGCAGAAGTTGGAGGAGGCAAACCTCGCCTTGGCGGACCTGCGTGCACGCAACGTTAAGTTGGCTGCCCCCTGCAAGCGCCAGGACGAGATATTGGCCGGGGTGGAAGCGAACCAGAAGAAGAGGGCGGTGTTGGAGGAGCGGCTGGTGGCGCGGTGGGCACTTCTGTGGCCGCGGGCATTCAAACCTTGCCAGGCTGAATCTAAGGCCCCCTTCCCTGATCCTCCTCCTCCCGGCGACTCCGATGACGACTCCGACGAAGCGCCGTCAGAGACGTATGCTGAGTGGAAAAACCAACTGGAAAGGGAGCATGGGGAGAGTGTTGCGGCCGCGGCCAAGGCGGGCAAGGTGTTGAAGCCTGAGGTTCCTGTGAAGAAGGTTACGAGTTACATCGTGATCAAAGACAATGAAGACGAGGAGCCACAGCAAGAGACCTACGCCATGCAGCAGGCATGGCTGAAGACACAGGGGAAGGCTATGGCAAGGGCCACGGCCACGACTGGCGTGAGCAAGATGTCGGAGGAAGAGGGGGTGGCGACTGAGGCAACCAAGTCGAGGAAGGCGGACAACACGCTGGATGGATGGTTGGCCAAGAAGCTGAAGGTGCAGACGGGGCTGCGGCCGGGCGAGCACAACAAAGACGATCCTTCAACAACGGTCAGTAACTATTATACATATAGATAAAGAAAACTCACAGCATGCAGCTTCTCTCGCGCGCGCCATCCAAAACTACACAAGCGCAGGCCCCCAGCAGTAAGTTATATGTAATCTACACTGTGATACACAGTTTCCCTTTGTTGTACAGGTGCCGCGTCGCCCCTCAAGTCCAAGGCCGCGTTAACAGGCTTTGGTAAGTACTCTTCCCTACACAATTAGATATTACTAACCTCACTTCCGTAGACAATCAATTGAGCCTGCCATCTAAGGCTGGGTCAACGCGCGCCTCCGAAGGCATGTTCCATCCTCATTATACGACAGCATACACTGACCTTCCACTGCATAGGTGGTGCGTCGGCCACCAAGTCCAAGGCTACTTCGGCCAGCGCCGGTACTGGTGAGCGCTGTTCTTCCCTTATACAAAAACTGCTCACCTATTCCTTAGGCGCTGTATCCACTCCGCCATCCAAGCCCACGTCCAGGCCCGCCTCCAAGCCCGCTTCTGTATCTGCATCCGAGCCCGCACCCAAAGCCACATCTAAGCCAAAGTCGGGGCTTATCCTTGCTTCCAGCGGTAGGTTTTTTGCTTGCTAAGCGGTTTGGCGCGCTAACCCCTCGTTGTTAAGGCACCGCGTTCAAGAGTGTGCCAACAATTGTCCTCACGCATAAGCGCTCACACGCACGCATACCTAAGTCACTAACCGTATTTCCTAGGCACTGCGTCAAGTCCGCCGTCCAGGGCCGCGCCGGGACAAGTTTTGCAAAGTGAGTATGTCTTCTTAGCATAATGGGACTTACTTACGCTTTGTCGGTTAACCGCTGGATTAGCCCTGCTGTCCAAGGCTGCGTCAATGGCCACGCCCACCAGTAAGTACAGGGTTTCCTTGTAACAGAAACAGAAATTTGTGAACATTTTTGTGGTTTAGGCTTTACCGCAGGCTCGTTGTCCAAACCCGCGTCGATGCAAGCCCCCATTGCTCAGCCGTCAACTGCTGAGACGGCTAAGACCAGCGCCAACGTGGCTGGCCCGAACCCCCAAGCCACCCCTTCCGCTCCCGCTCCCAACGCTAGTGATGAAGGGGGCAAGCGTAAAAGCGTCGTTGAGGGTGGCTGCAGTCGCAAGCGCGTGCGTGCGGACAAATCTTTGAATCAAGCCCCGTCCCTATATTAGACAAGCTTGCGTTTGCGTTCGACTGCCGCGTCGCCTGGCGGTATGTGTTGTTTTTCGTAAGCTTATCTACAACATGACGGAGCTAACTGGCGATGTTGTATAGGTCACTAACGCGTACGTTGCTGATGTATATTTCTCTTGTTTTATCCAATGCGTCTTGCCCAATGTAACAATCAATATGAAGTGAATGAAAATCTATTGTTGAATGTCTTGGCCGTATGACCTTGCTTCAAGAACTACTCGTGCTAAAGTTTCATTGCAAAAGTTTGAGGAATCTTAGTATGACTTGGGCTCATATTTCCGCATGGATTTAGTACTGTATTCAAGTCATCATAATACTAACTTTCATAACACTTCTCTCCAACTCATTTTCAAGAGGAATCCTACTGATTTTCAGGTACGTGCAATCATACAACTTTCCGCTTAGATACTTCTGGGTTTCAGCACGGTGCTGAAAATAGGTACTATGCTGGTTCTCAGTCTGAATCGTACTCAACCGCCGACTGATGACTTTCAGCCTGTTTCTTCATGAAAATTGGTACAAGTACCAATTTTGGAGCTCAGCGGAAATCCGTGTCAAATTTTGTTGTTTTTCCGCTATTTTACCAAAAAACATGTAGTGCTAAAGCGGGACGTTCTGGGTCTAAATTTTGGCCTTTGATTCTAGTCATATCTTAACTTAAATTGGAAAACGTCGTTACATTTTTGGACCTAACACGAGCTAAAAACTTATAGTAAAATTTAGTACTTTCCTAGTCCATAGTGTGGCTAGCAGAAATTCATCAGCCACAATATCCAGAGTCCCACATGGCGTTCCGTTGAACCTGGACTTGAACTCAGTCAGACCTTTGGGTAAATAGTGTAGAGAGTCGAGCTAGAGAGGACAATGCGGGGCAGGACTGGTCACTCTGGTTAGAGTGAGATACGCAAGTCGTAGATCAGATGTGTACGGAACGCACGGCCTGTGGTCTTCTAGCACCTGAGCGTGCGACAGAGTCCGAGTCGGCGGGGTGACTACGTTAGCTAGAAACCCGAATATTCCCACGAAAGAGGAGCCAGCGCACCGACATCCCACGCAAAGTTTCTTCAAGATCCATGATTAACCCCAGCTAGTCGTCGTCCGTCCTTGAGCCGAGCGAGACAAATCCGAGTCAAGAGTCATGCCATGTCCGAGGTGGCGTCCGAGCGGTGGTCGTCTGGGGGTCTCGTCGATGATTTGTTGGCTGGTGGACGATTCTAATTGGTTCGCGGCGCTGGCGTTGACGTTTGGACGATGGCGGACGTGAGCGAGGTTCGCCCACGCGACGAGATGGAAGACCAGAGTTGTTTGGTCGAGATTACGTGACTGGATCTGGTCCGTCTAATGCCTGCCGACGTTTTGGGATGGGGGAAAGTTCGACTCTCTCCGCAAACCCTGGCATATCGGACGCGTGAGATATGAGATATATTGGTCGCTTGGGACGGACACCCAGCGGTACATATATTGGTGCGCATACACGCAGCTGCTTGGCCTGTTAGTGAATTCGACGCTCAGTCCGTGCCAGGCAGGTCAGAGAGCGAGATCGCATTTACTTCCTGATCTCAAAGACGTCTCATGGTTAGTTTTTCTCACCCCTCAAGAGCTAACCTTGTGGCTCTAAATACTCCACTTACGGATAGCTTAACCAAGCCGGCGGGCTTGCAACTCCATCGTCAAGCAGGCGGAGCGAACCACATCCTGGTACATCTAGGAGCCTCGAACCGTAGGTCCGCCGAGTTTTGTATGGTTAGACCTGCCACTTGGCAGTAGTAGCTCGTGTAGGATGGGAAGGTCTGCGACTGCTACTATCAAATACCTCTCCTAGGTCGCCATTCGCGATTGTCGTCAACGAAATGCCTATGCAGCAATAAATGTAGATAACGTGAACAAATGGACTTCGTGAAACCGATCAGCATCTCGACCAGCGATTGACATTAAATAAGAACTACAAAGATGAAGACATTTGCCTGGCCTTGAGGACATGAAACATCAACGCAAACACAAGGAGGATACACGTCGTATCTTCAAACAACATCTTACGTTCCAGAGCCTTACAATCAAGCCATGCTAAACATTCGACGGACGATAGCACTCTTTCCAGTCTTTTCCAAACTTTGCCTTGCTGATATCAATCTTCCAGGAGCCTTCCTTCGATATCAAGCACGTATTCCCGTAACGCAGCAGGGTGTTTCGCAACTCGGGGGGGACCCAGATGAGTGGCTTGAGGTCATAACTCACCACCCAGCCGTCCCTGCTTAGCGTCCAAGCGTTAGGATCTAAGACAAATAAAGTATCAGCGTGTTATTGACAGAGTGAAAATGGTATCATTGGATCCGGGTTTGGCTGAGCGTTCACATACCTGATGATGGAAGGATGGGGCATCCCCCAGCTGTCTTGGGTTCATAGACTCGAAGATCCGGACTGGAGCCACTGGATACAAGAATTGAGCTATCCGGCGCCTGTGGATCCTGACGATTTGAGTCCTGATGACTCTGAGATAGGTCGCCCAGTCGCTGCAACGTCGTCGCATCCCAGATGCGAATGGTCCCGTCATAAGAGCCAGAGACGATGCGAGTGCCATCAGGCGAGTATGCAACAGAGTATACAAATGTTGTGTGACCTTCTCGCGGCTGACCCAACGTTTTCCCAGTGCGTGCATCCCAGATCCGGATAGTATTGTCCACTGACGCAGAGACGATATACTTGCCGTCGGGTGAGTATGCTACTGAGAGTACCCAGTCTGTGTGACCTTCCAGTGGCTGCCCAAGAATCTCCCCGGTTTGTGCATCCCAGATGCGAACAGTGCAGTCATCACAGCCGGAGACAATATGCTTGCCATCAGGGGAGTACGAAACAGAGTTTATATCATTTGTGTGAACTATCATTGGCTGACCAAATATCTGCCCGGTTTGGGCATCCCAGATGCGAATAGTGTCGTCCGCAGAGCCAGAGACGATGCGCATGCCATCGGGTGAATAAGCAACCGAGAATACATAATTACCATGACCCTTCAATGGCTGTCCCATCATCTGCCCAGTGTGTGCATCCCAGATGCGGATAGTCTCGTCCCATGAGCCTGAGGCAATGCGTGCGCCGTCAGGTGAGTATGCAACAGACCAAACATTGGCGGTATGGCCTTCTAGCGGCTCTCCTACTGGTTTCCCAGAGTTTACATCCCAGATGCGAATGGTCCTGTCTTCAGAGCCAGATACAGCGTGTTTGCCATCAGGTGAGTAAGCGACCGAGTATACAGCGCCTTCATGACACTCAAGCGGCTGCCCCACCATTTGACCTGTATGCGCATCCCAGATGCATATAGTCTTGTCTTCAGAACCAGAGACAATGTGCATGCTGTTAGGTGAGTATGCAACACACCGTACACTGTCTGTATGGCCCTCAGTGGCCTGCCCTAGTGTTTGCCCAGCGTGTGCATCCCAGATGCGAATAGTACGGTCATTTGAGCCAGAGATGATGCGAGTGCCATCAGACGAGTATCTAACCGACTGCACCAAGCCTGAATGGCCTTTGAGTGGCTGCCCTACCATCTTCCTAGTATGCGAATCCCAGATACAGATTGTCCCATCATAAGAGCCCGGGATGATATAATCGCCGTTGGGTGAGTATGCAACCGAGCGAACCGAGTTTGTGTGACCTGTAATTGGCTGACCTAGCATTTGCCCAGCATGCGCATCCCAGACGCGGATTGTGTTGTCTCCCGAGCCAGAGACGATATAGTGTCCATCAGGCGAGAATGCCACGGACCATACCCTTCCAGTGTGACCTTCTAATGGGTTTCCCAGCATCTGTCTGGTCCGAACATCCCAGATGCGAACAGTCCAGTCATCAGAGCCAGAGACAATCCACTTGCCATCAGGCGAGTATGCAACCGAGTTCACTTCATCAGTGTGACCTGTGGTTGGCTCACCCAACATGCGGCCGGTATGTGCATCCCAAATTCGAATGGTTTTGTCTCGAGAGCCGGAGACAATGTACATGCCATCAGGCAAATATGCGACCGAGAATATAGCACTTGCGTGACCTTCGAGTGGAGATCCAATCATCTGCCGGGTGTGCGCATCCCAGATGCAGATGGTACAGTCCTCGGAGCCGGACACAATTTGCGCGCCACTGGGTGAGTATGTGATCGACCATACTACCCCTGTATGACCTTGGAGTGGTAGCCCCACTGTATCTCCAGTGCGTGCGTCCCAAATCTGTATAGCATGATCATCACCACCAGAGGCGATGCGTGCTCCGTCAGGTGAGCACGCAACGGAATAGACCTTTGCTGAAGCGTCCCATTTTGCCAGCATTGCTGTTTCTCGCCTGTTTACCGCTGTACCAGTTGCTGGCGTAAGGCCACTAAGGCTTGCTGAGTAGTACCTGGACACTGCCCTCTCGGTCGGCCACAGCGCCAACGTAGAAAGGTAAATATGCGGTGTGAGCCGTTGGGTAGGACTAGATGCAT
>WSLO01000897.1:0-11693 GCA_019677385.1 Ceratobasidium sp. 392 | reverse complement strand
CTGTGGCCGCCTAACAAGTGTGGCGTAGTTGCTTGTGTTAGTATAGGGTCACGTTCCTGATCAGTACGTGGCTTACCGAAAACATCATTTCCCCCTCGAACAGGCCGTTCGATGGCTGCAGACGATTGAACTGACCCTTGGCCCACATGAAAGCCGCGAAGATCTCGGGAGCCATGGCAGGAATGCCGTCGACCATGAAAGTCTTTGCGACACTGCAAAGCACTGTAAGTACACATTGCTTCACTCGGAGAAAATACAAGAACTTACTTATCATCAGCCATATTGAGGGTGGGCGGAGCAAGCAGCGTGGCACACTCCCTGTGCTTCAACCCTCGCGTCAACCGGTCCACTCCAAGGGGCTCGATCCACGGCCCCCAGTTCCCCATCGCAAGGAAAACTTTCCGCGCATCCTCGGACCGAGCGTTGCTCTGACCATCGTTGAGCTGTCACCACAAAACCGATCAGTAAGTACTTGAAAGTGATAGCCAAACCACTTACTCGGTCCTTTGCGTTGCGCGCTGCAGCCGCGGCGTGTGTTCCAGCACGGTTGAGGCGCTCGAAGAAGCCAGGTTCCCACACATTCAAGTGGTCGACCAGCTCCATCATCCGGGATTTCCTGTAAGTCAAACCAGTTAGCTCTTAGCTACAACCAACGAGAAACTAACTTGCCTTCCAGTTGCGCTCTCGCGCATCTCAGCAAGCTGGTCATCGGTCGCCGAGTCCATCTCCTTGCCAGTCGCCACGACATCGGCCCCAGCCCACCACATGTCGACGGTACGAGTGAGCCGGCGCCCCTGCACGGCAAGCGTGTCCGTCTCGGTCGGCGCGGTGGTCGGTCTCATTGCACGAGTGCCAGGGCGAGCAGGAGGCATGGTGTTTGAGCAAAGAGGCGTTGGATGAGGCTGGGGAGAGCTGGGAAGAGGGGAGGTTAAAATGGTGAGTTTGGGACTCGGGTTCTCATTAAATAGGTCTTTTTCGCAAATATGTTTCTCCGTTCAACATCGTCTGTGTTCTAGCATGTCACAGTCTGACCGCGCCATACGGGCGCCATATGGGTGATTTGACAGAAGGTATGTGGGGACATGCTAAATTTTGATGTCGGCTTGGATTTCAAAACTAATGTTTTCTTCGGATCCTCAGGAATTGTTTTATTATACTGATGCGACACAGGTTGTATAACAAATACGGTTGAATGAATACACGGTACTTGCAAAACTCTGTCGATTCTAAGTCCCCCCCTCTAGCTCCTCTGTACCCGAAGCTTGCCCAGCATGGACGAGGATTATTGTTGCGTCCCCGGGTGTGACCACGATCCCTTCCAAACTCGTAAACAGCTCTCGGCGCACCAACGGCACTGTAAAGCAGCCAAGGCGCATGAAGCCTACATTGCCACGCTTTCAACGGCGCGTCGCAAGGCTGATGAAGATATTGAACCGCTGGCAAAGCGACTCTGCGTTGCAGAGCCTGACACAGTAAGTTACTGGACTCCAAATGCAACGCTAATACTTACGGTACCACTTGAATTAGGGCGGAATTTCTACTCCTCCGTCACCATTGCCAGATCCTACGCTCACTCCCCCCTCAACTTCTACCTTACCGGCCGTCGAAGCCCACTACGCTCCGGCCATTGAAGCCAGCCGCGCTCAGGCTCCACCTCTGCGGCTTACACGAGCACAAGCACGCCGAATCGACACTACCTTTCGGCGCGAACGCGATGCGTTGCCAGAGGCTCCACCCCCACTACCTCCTCCATCTGCTGATAACTTGGATAACAGGGCGCGCCAAGCTGCTTTACCTGCGCAACGCCCACGTGTACGAGCCCCCTTTCGCACACGTCAGGAAAAAGCTCCAATTTTTAGTCAGCTGAATTTAGCTGAATTTAGCTCTATAAAAGGGTTTGGGGGATTTGGGTCCCCCCCCCTTTTGTTCAAGAATATTCAGCTGTATACAGACAGAGGGGACCATTATCTATGTGAATGAATGAGGGTTTTTTGAGTGTAGTGGATTTGGTGAATTTGGTGAATTTAGTGGATTTACTAAATTCACAAAGTTTAATGAATTTAATGAATTTAGTAAATTTATGATTGGCAGATCAGGGCTTGGGCTGGGCTGGGGATTGGAGCAATCAGATCTTATCATGATTTTCATTTGCTGACAAAGCGTCTGATCATCAAAGATTTGACTTGATTTGTGGCTGATGATCTTCCTTATCTGTGTGTTTATTTATGTTTTAATCAAGCTTATCTTCCCTTTGCGGTTACATTACAGTTTCATACGTTGATGTTAAATACAACAAACCGTGCCATGTGTACAGGAAAGCGGAAGCATAAAACCTTATTTTTATCATATTCTCCATACGACTAAGCCACTCCTAATCAGGACTTAACTCAACAGTCCAGCTGCCATTTGGATAAAACTCCGCCATCAATCACTTTCAACGTCAGTGCTATCATCGCGTGCACGGCCTTTACCTTTAGCCTTAGTGGTATACCTTCCAGCCGCATTCGTCTTGGGCTCCTCGGGCTCCTCTAGCTCGGGTTCTTCAAGCTCAACATCCTCCAAATCTAGCTCTTCGGGTTCGAACGGCGAAGATGACTGCCGACGGTCTTCATCTGGGGTGTCGGGCCGAACTTGCGAAGCACGAGTGATGGGCTGGCAATATTCGGGCTCATTATCATCAAGCCTCACCCCAGCATATTTCCTACATTACGTGTTAGCCACTTGAATATTATGAGTCTGAAATGTGCTTACATCCCTGTCTTGAACCATCGGCACTGAAAGCGCTCCATCCTATTTGGTGCAGCGCGCTGGTACTCGATCAAGCCCCTGAGGTGAGCATCAAAAATCGGCTGCTGAGTTGGGGAATGAAGGTCTTGGGGTCGAAACGACCCCGTTTGCCATTCCTCGAGGCACGCTTGCATCTGTCACAAAAGCTCGGCTTAGTACAAGCTGATAAAGATCAGGCTTACCATTGTCAGCACGAAAGCCACAGTTGGAAGTGGCATGACCTTGAACCGCTCGTGATGTCGGATGAATGGCGTATCCCGATCCCAAAAGAGAGCCTCGCAAATTGCGCTTACAAAGGCTCGATTCTCGTATTGGTTGGTGTCAGTAACCAAATCCTAACACCACACACAGTTAGTGAGAATAATCAAAAGTTATTCGACTTACCCGGCAATGAAACGTGTTTGGGAAAAGCTGGGCAAAGAGCTGGCGGTTGGCGATTTTTCGACGTCGGTTGAAACGGGGATGGTGGAAGTGGAATTTATAATGTATCACATGTCGAATACGCTCTTTGACCTTTGTCCGAAGCCAGGAAACTCGAAGCGCCATCTAAAATCACATCAGCTTACGACCTAGTACTCAGCAGCATGCGTACCGTCTGTAAAAGATCGTCGGGAGGATCCTCATATTGCTCGTTAGGGGCCAATTTCTTCCACGCTCGACGATAGCAGTTCAGTGCCCATTTTTGGAGAATATCAGCTGGTTGGTAAACCCCCCTTGCAGCCGCTACTGCAAGGAACTCCACAATAGCCCTTGAGGCAACCTTGCGCCGGGTGCCGGGGTATTTCCCAAGTCCCCACTTGGCGTCGGCGGGCTAGCGCACTCTTAGTAATATATTATTAGGCCGGAGAACAAGAGACTAACCGGTTTCATACCAGAGCTGGCTGCCGCAGCAGCACACAAGATGTCGTTAGGTTCTGGTAATATCTCCTCGATGTCGTTGGTGTCGAAATTGGGATTTGCTGGGCGGGTAGAGGGGTTGTTTAACCTTGGATAACGTGCATGCTGCTGGACCTGACTTGGTGTACGAGAGCGGGCAGCGGTTTGTAGCCGATGTCGAAGATCGGAGGGTTGACTACGCGATGATGAAGCGGTAGGCTGGGCATTGGAGGATGTTGTATTCGTGCGTGTTTGCTCAACGCGCCGTTCAGCCATATGAATTGCCCAGTCAACCAGCGCCTCCTGATCACCACCGCCATTCAGGATATCAACGAGGCGTTGAATTGAGTCATCGGTATGTGTACGCGCATCTGACCCTGAGGACCGTGACTCGTGACTCGTTGGTGGTTGCCGGGGCTGACGTGGTTGGGCGGTGCTGGTCGCAGTGCCTGAGGCTCGATCACTATGTTGGCCTGGTTGGTCTGAGTTGGTAGGACGGCGGGCTGGCGGCTTGTCTGGCTCCGACTCTGTCTCTGATTGAGTGCCGTTGCGGGTGTTAGGCTGGCGAGTAGATGGCTCCGCAGGCGTTCGCACATCAGCATCAAGATCCATAGGCTGAGAAAGTCCATTTGAGTTTGCGTCCGCAGACTTGAATGCAGTTGGGCTTGGAGGTGGTCGAGGGGCAATTGGCCGAACGCGTGCTGCGGTAGCGCCGACACTGGAACTGGTAGTGGGCTTGGTTGGTTGTGAGCGAGCGAGGCGAGGCAAGACCTTGCCACGAGGTTCAGGTACAGGGGTCACAGCCCAGCCACGAACTTTTGAAGCAGTTGTGTGCCATGATTGATAGGTTCGAGCTGCTTCAGGTTGCGAAATAGAGGTTGCGGTGAGACGCTCGGTCAATCCCGAGGGCAGGTTACGAGCAAGTTGGGTACGTAGAGTAGGCGTTGGAAGCGGGGGGCTATCGTCGTGTTCATACATGTTCTCATCATCGTCGCGGCCGCTGTGCTGGTCAATTCGCAAGCGCTTTGAGTTGCCTGCTTCGTGACTGGAGCCGGGGCGCTTCTTGGACTGCGTGGACCGTACTAAACCAGCAATGTTTGAATCAGCTATAAATTTATATTACAGAGCAAGCCATACCTTGCAAGTTCGCTTGGTTACGGTGGTACCCGCCGGTTTTACTGAGTGTTGGTATTGGCGCAGGGGAATAGGCGTGAACCTGAAAATATGTCAAATATAGCGAGGTTGCGGATGTGGGTAGCTTACCTGAGGGTAGCACTCTGACGCCTCAACCTGTGGCAATCGAGCATCAGATAAATTTTTGATTGTGTCGTTGAGAGTGTCCGTTGACGCCGTTGCAATGTCGATGCCGATGAGGTTGCCGAGATTGCGAGCAAGTCCTGGTTCAAGGATAATAGGCTGCTGGCCAGTAGTAGAGGGCACTTGACCACTTCCCGCCGCAGTCGTGTTGCCTTTGACAGGCTTCGGGCGAGGCGGGTGCCCTAATATTATATTGTTAGTAGTGCAATGTAACTTGAATACAAAAAAATCTACTCACCAGACGGTTTAGCCTTGCTTGGTATTCCTGCGCCAGTGCCTGCGGTTTCATCGTCGGAGGACTCGGGAGACTGGATAATCGCCCGTCTTTTGGAGGTCTTCTGACTCCTAGATGGGCCGCTGGCAGTCCTCGAGGGTGGTTGACTGCTGGTGGGTCGGCTGGACGTGGGCGGTTGGCTAGATGCGGGTGGGTAGCTCAGCGCGGGTGTGAGACCTTGAGATTCGACTAAGCGCTAGTCAGCATGTGCTATGTGTGCTGGCCGTAGCACTCACGTTTCCGAGTAGTAGGGCGACGAGAGCGGTCAGCGCGATTGAGCGGGGCGGGTTGACTATTCGGGGAAGGAGAGTCGTAGAGGGCTTTGCCAGGAATCGTACCCTAAAATAAATCAGTAAAGTGGTGGATTGCTGCCAGAGCGAACTTACATGTTCGGTGACGGCTTCGTTGTCTAGACGCGGCTGAGTATCTCGAACGGGAGTTGGGCTCGAGTTGCGAGCAGGATCCTCTTCGACAACGGACATGCGAATGGGGGGTTGGGTGAGGAGATGCACGATCAATGCCCTATTCCCATGCTACTCCTATGTACAATAAGAATAGTTAGCGGGCATTTAGTTAGCAGCATTAAGGGGCTTCGCTTACTCACGAGTACAGCTATGTGACACGAATTGGGCAGAAGAGGTTGTGCAATGCTCGAAGCATAACGCAACGGTCGAGACTACAGAGCATACTAGCCTAAAATTGGAGAATGATTAATGTAAGTAAGGCGAGGCTATGGACACGCCGCAAACTTGCCTTGCGGAGATACCCTGTAGCCAACCATGGTCATGGAGCCGAATCAAAAACAGCCTAACCTGAACAAGAAAGAAACATCAGTTAATTGGATTATCCGAATTGGAATGATTACGGGCTTGCCTTTTGTGGACAGGATGCAGTCACACATTAGCCGAGATGCCATTTCAGGCTAGCAAATGGCCAGTGTGCCAGAGCGCGCACCCTAACATCGATGAATAGAGAATAGGGGCACAAAATCACAGGCGTCGTCAGTAACTCCCACAATAAAGTCGAACAGTACCCTACAGCCACTATCTGAGTATGAGGGTTTATTCGAACACAAAATTGCATGGTGGGTGTGCCAGGGCATCAAGCACAAAAGCTTGGGCCGACTGCGGAGCGGCGAGAAAAAGGATAAGCTAGAGCACTAGAGCGAACTCAAGGGAAAACACTCACATTAGACCCCCGCTCCACTAAGCTCCTATTGATTCAACGCTCATGCCGCGTAGACATCGCATCGCGCGCGCCGCCCGCCGCGCTCACATGATGCTCAACGGAGAATTCTACCTCCTCGAGGACGAAGATGTTGATTTTACGCGTCCGCCAACCTGCCCATATTGCGATCGAGCATTGTGTACGCCCACCGATCGAGCACGGCACATCATGGCAAGGCCAGAGTGTCGCAGCCAGCATATGAGCGTACTAATTGGCAAGCGGCGACAACGACTAGAGCGGGAGTATCAGACGGCGGGACCCTCGTCAAACCCACACCCGAAAGCTCGACGTCCGAAACACGCTACGCAGCCACCTAGTGGCGCCGAACCACGTTATAACGACCCTCGTTGCTGGGATGACCATGGCCGATCCTGCCGGACGCCATATGTTGAAGAGTTCCCGGTTAGTACCGCAGGAAAGCCGGTATCGCGGCATCGTACGCACCCAAAAGACCTTGGTGCCTACTTGGAATCGTGTGGTAATCTCGCAAACCCGAGCTATATGGAGGCGGCTGAGCTTTTGATGACGTCGGGATTATCAGCAAAAGCCCGAACTCGACATCTACAGAGCTCATTTGTGAGTATATCTATCTAAGTAGTGGGAGACATATACTTACCATGGCAACAGTATAAAGGCAAAACGCCCTGGCGCGATAACCGTACGCTCCTTGTCGATGTCAACAAGCTTCCGCACGGCCCCGAATGGGTTGCACAGGAGTTTGTTGTAGGGAAGGGGAGCTACGAGCGGTCCCATATATTATACAAACGCTCGGTCCTAGATGTGATTCGAGAGCTGATCGGTAACCCTCGGTTCAAGGATGCGATGCGGTATGCCCCCGAGCGACATTGGACGTCATCCACACAAACATCGCGAGTCTACGGGGAGATGTGGACGGGCAACTGGTGGTGGCGGCGTCAGGTACGTAGTTTAAGAGAGAGAGAGAAAGCGCTGTACTTACAGGGGTAAAGACGTTTCTGAAAGATCAAAATGGAACTATCGTGCCGGTAATCCTTGCGTCGGATAAAACAACAATGACAAAGCTTTCGGGCAACCAATCGGCGTACCCAGTATACCTAACTATCGGCAACATCAGTAAATCCGTTCGACAGAAAACGTCCACGCACGCCCTGAGTATTGTTGGCTACTTACCTGTCGACGACTTCAAAGACGTGCCAAGCAGAGTCCTCCGTACTCAACTCAAGGGCGAATTGCTTCACAACTCGATGCGTTCGATCATGGAACCGCTAGAAGAGGCAGGGCGGAGTGGGGAGAACATGTGGTGCGCTGATGGACAACTCCGACGGGCTTATCCTCTCCTCGCGGCATTCATCGGCGACTGGCCAGAGCAAAACGACATGGCGTGTACAAGTCGAAGTGGGTGCCCAAAATGCCTCAAGAAATATAAAGGACGAGGCGACGCACGAGAAGCCGCACCAAGAACCCGCCTGAGTACGCTCAAGGCTCTCAAACGCTACCGACGTTCTAGGAAAAAGCGTACAATTTCTGAGTTAGGACTCAAGCCTTGGTGGCCGTGGTGGGCAAACTTACCAGGCGTCGAGTTCGGAAAGTGTATTACCCCCGACCTGCTCCACCAGCTCCATAAAGGCTTGTTCAAGTCGCACGCGATGAAATGGGTGCAGGAGAAGGTAGGGGAAACCAATGTCGATGAGCGGTTCGCCTCAATGACACGCGCGCACGGTCTACGCCATTTCAAACGTGGAGTCAGTGTCGTACAGCAGTGGACAGGTCGGGAGACGAAGGAAATGGAAAAGGTATTCCTACCGTTGCTGGCCGAACACCAATCAATCGACGAGGATCTTGAGGGCATGATTCGTGCTTTGCTAGACTTCTCGTATCTTGCACGTGCCTCGAGGTTGACGGACGTCGAGCTGGGAGAGATGCAAGGTGCGCTTGCTGAAATGCACCGGCTAAAAGATGTTCTCGTCAGGTCTGGTATCTACCAGGGGCTTGGTCGTTTCGACAAGATAGCGAAATGGCATATGGTTACTCACTATCCAGCATCAATCAAGGAACTTGGCACTCCCGATGGATATAATACAGAGGCGCCGGAATACAGCCATATCGTCTACGTAAAGCGAGGGTGGGCGGCATCAAACAAGCGCGACGCAATACCCCAAATAATCGAGTTCTGTCAGCGACTCGAAGCTTTGCGCATACACCGAGCTTACCTGGACGAGTACTATGGTGAGGGCCAAGGTGCAGGCGAGGCACCAACAACTGCGATCCTAGTTGATACGGAAGATGACGTCGAATTTGGGGGGCTTGGGGATGAGAACGAAGACGAATGGGAAGACATGGAAGACAACCAAGATGACGCAGGAATTGAGGGAAATGATGGTGACGGGGAAGAGGCAAGACGACCGACGATGATGGAGATTCGGGAGATTGAATACCCACAACCGGAGTATGGTCTTGCGATACGACCAACGAAGCGTGTCATGTGGAATGACCTGGTGGTTAGTTACGGAGCAACGTCTTTGGAAACAGCGCTTAGATCCTTCCTGAGACCCTACACCCAAGGCCGTTTCTTCTTCCTTCCCCACGACTCCTTCGACGTTTGGCACAAACTCACACTTTATCATTTGCCTCTCTCGTTCGCCCCCGATGAACCATCTCAGCGAGATGTGATTCGTGTTCGTCCCCCTATCTATGACGGTCACGGGCGACTTCGTCGCCCAGGAGTGTTCGACACTGCTTTGTATTTACACAGCCCGGAAAAATTTGGCCTTCATCGTAAGTATCAAGTCCTACTCTTGCGTACCTCACAGCTTATAACAAATCTTCTGACTTCACAGGTTATCACGCTGGACGTGTACGCTCCATTTTCCGACTCCCTGATCGCCTCCAGTATATTTATCCCGACGAACTAGTGTATCTTGAGTTATTCACCAACTTCAACCACGCTCTCTCACCTACGCACCAGCTGCATACTACCTCCCATGCGCGGAACAGTGGCGCACGACATTGCGTTGTGGTTCCAATATCAGATCTTGCCCTCGCTTGCCACCTCGCGCCCCGCTTCCGCCGCATCGACAGCGAAATCCGCCTCGACACGCATAGCGACTTACTCAGCGAGGGCACACGCTTCTTCTTCAACCACTATTACAACCACTATACCTGGCAGCTCGTCCAATACTGGCGTCACCACCAGCTCATCTCCGAATAGTTCTGTTTCCTCGCTCGGTAAGCACACATTTCTCAAGCGCTTTTGTGATTTGCTTATCCTTTGTTACTTTAGCCTCGATCTCCCCATGCCCTGCAAATTTGCTGCTCGATGTGCAACTCAGCCCTCCAATATTAGAGATAGGGGTAGGCCCAAGGCCCAGACCGCAGCATAGCCCTGAGACACTCCATAGTCGGGGTGTGTTCGCTTAGACGTACGGATTCTGATCTTGACTGGAGCCACGCTGTAAGTCCGTTCGCACTGCTTCTGTCTGCGTCGACTAATCGGTTAACGATTGCACTCGTGCATACGTCGCGTTTTTCTTAAATAGATTCCTCAACTTATTGCTTACTAACATCACTAACGGGTTTCCAAATGAGGAATTAGTGTTGTGAGTTCCAACGCGTATCTTTGGCAGAGTGTGCGTCCTGATATCTCGTCTTGATAACTTTGCCGCCGGGTCTGTCACACGACCTATGACCTCACGTTTTCAAGCGACCCTGCTTCGCTGGCACTGGAACGAGGGCCACCAAATTACCCGCCTTGCCCAGCACCTTGTCTGTCACACGGCACCACATTACGCTGCGATTGCCTAACATGTATCTCGCGTCCACTCTCATTAGCCAACCGTATTCCACATGTTTGTGGTCTCGGCGCACCTCCTCTTCAACATGCGCTCTGGAGGCCGATCGCCAACAGCTGTGTCCGAGTCCGTATGTATTACGAATCCCAAGGATTGTGTTGATTGATTCGATGTCTCGTATGCTTGGTTCAGTTCCTACCGTCATATATCCCTGCACTGGCCCGTACATGTATTTTTTTTACTAGCTTTTCCACCCATTTGACGCGCGTACTTTCTTACTGTCGTCTCCTGCCTGTAGTCTTGCACGAGTGCTGTTCTTTGCATGCCGTTTGTTGCCATCATTCTACTCATTTGTGGGCTCGCCTACCTGTGCTTGTCATGTATGTCTCAATAATTGAAGTCAATTAGTTCATCAACGTGTGTGCCAGCTAGCCGTACAAATGCCACCGCTCGTCGCTCTTTTTCTGGTATCTCCGGGGTTCAATTTTATTGCTTAATGGCTCTCAGGAGGTAAATGAACCAAAATTTGACTAAATTTTAGAAATCCGACAAATCGGTGATAAATTGCTTAAACCCGACTAAAGCCGTCTGATTAAGATCCCGGTGCTGAATCAAAAATCGGGTTTTTCCTGACGCAGATCCAGACATTTTTGGCCGGTACCGCGTCTACTACTCGCGACCGCCCACAATCCCCGATGCGAACGCGCCAATGGCACATGTTGCACCAGCCGTCCCTGCTCCCTCCGCCTTGTGCCCTCGCTCTGTTCGTGATATTATATCCCCTTGCCCCAATATGACAGTGTTTTATATCCTGCGATATCACTGGCTGGCCGGCCACACCAAATCCATCAAGGACCGTGATTACCTCTGCAACGAGGTAATCCTCCAACCTGATTTCAGGCCTCAAGACCTAATTGGCATCAACCTCAATGCGATTGACGATGAACTGGCCGCGGCTGCTAACGCCTGGGATCCCGCGTGTCCGCCAGCTGAAGGCTGGAAGAATGTGCCCCTCAAGCTATGCGTCCCAACTCCCAGTGCGGCCCTGCCCAAAAAAACTCGAAAGCGCCCTCGTACCACCCAGCCTCTTGAGCCCGAACCTCCAAAAAACCACCTCGTCATTGAAGGTCTACGCGCACAAAGTCTGACCGACCTCATGAAGAAGACTTTCAGTAATAACGACATCAACACCTTCAACTATGATACATACGAACATCGCTGGAGGCCGCCTGGCTCGTCCGGACCCGCGCAGACTCTCATGGGCGAGATGTATACCTCTCCTGCGATGATTAGATTGAACCGAGAGATTCAAAACCTCGACATCGACTGCGATCTCCCTCGGTGTTGTGCGGCATACATGTTTATGTTGGATGGCATGCAATTCGCACAGTTCAGCCACGTAAAGGGGTGGCCAATCCTCTGCTCGTTTGGTAATGCTAGCAAGT
>WSLO01000896.1:0-11695 GCA_019677385.1 Ceratobasidium sp. 392 | reverse complement strand
AAGTCCTCGGTATAGCGAAGCTGGAACGACCTGCGTTGGGATATTTCGATAGCGACCGCGCGCAGATCGGCGGCAACCGCGTGGACTTTAGCGAGCGCTGTTTGCTCGGCATTGGGAGATTCCGGGAAGGGCGAGGGGAGTTCGGTGGGCAGTGTAATGGGCGGCTTGTTGCAGATGATGCAAGCGAGATCGTATGTGTGTTCAGCAGCGAGAGATTGGATGCGTGGAACAGCGCGCGCCCAGAGTTCGAAGAAGGGGAGGAAGCCCGGTGGACAAGTCGCCGCAGTCAACCGTTTCTGGGGCTCGCTCGGGTCGGCGCCCCTCGGACGAGGAATAGGTACACCAGGGGGGTTGGTGTTGGATCGAAGGGCTGCAAAGTAGAGACACAATGCAGGGCCTAAAATGAAGTGAATAAAGTAGAGTTTCGAAAGAAGTACACAATTGACTCACCACAAATCATAAGATCAGCCTCGGCGCTCGCCAACAAGTCGTCGGTGAGCAGGCGTTCTGCCTTGGCATGTTTAAGTGCGCTAGTCAAGAATGCGTGGAAGCCGTTAATGACTTCCGTCTCTGTCAAGAGTTGCGTGTCGACCATGATGTGGGGGGTTGCAAACTGATCGTCGCTTGTGGCTCCAGCTCTTATCTACCCTGGCACCGGATGACGTCAGCCTTGGCTCAACCGGTGCCGTTTGACTGCCGGAGTCACGTGAATGCACTGCCTCACCGTCTATGAACGCCGGTTCTACCCCGGCGCCACCCCGCTCGTACGACTTGATACTCGGAGCTCGCAGTGGGCTGACTTCCGTGTGGAGTACAAAGTCACACTTCGCACGACTCGAAATCTGTGCACTCAACGTACTGCGCGCATACTGTACTGGCAAGAGAATAACGTCGTCCCAGGACTTCGGACACCCTCCCGGGAGTCAAAGATACTTGTACCTATCCTCGGGTTCAGACTCTTATTCTCTAAGACTTGACGCAGTGCTTATCAGTACTCATTGACACAAGAAGCCAGAATATCAACTCTGGTTTAGTTGAAAATTTTAAATGTCAAAAATGCATTTCGAGGGTTTCGGGTCCTGGGACCGACGTTATTCTCTTGCCAGTACAGTACTATAGCTCTTTGCTTTGGCTGAGAACTCGTCCGATCTGAAGTTTTTGGTTGGGCTCCGTCACAAATAACTCTAACTCGTGAGCTGCTCTCTCAATATCGAGCGCTTTTCTGTTGCCCTCCGTGCCGCATACTTGTCTTATTGCTTTACATTTCATGGTGGTCGCTGAAAATGAGTCCCTTGTCTAGTCATATCACCACCCCCGCTCTGCTCAGTTACTGCGCTAGCTATCCTCATACCACTCTTTACTCTCACGCCCCTATCTCACAGGCTTGAGAAGCAGGCAATCCTACTGAGCGCTGGATACATAGCGGAAATTTTTCTTCCTTTGCTGTCGGTACTTTGCTCACTACCTACAAGCCACCCAACCTCCGGAATTGCTATAACTCTTCGCGTAGCAGCCAATCTCTATGTTATCCTAGCAGCAACATGCCCTACCGTACCATTCACCTCGAGCGTGGGATTTTTATTATTATTATAGGTTCAAACGGCGTAGGTTTGTTTTGCAAAATTACCAGTTAGCTGACCCGTATTTCCCTCTTTTTCTTCCAATCCTACTCGTAGATCTGAGCCAACACAGCGGAATCTCTTCGGAGCCTTTCTCTTTGTTGTCGTTCTAATGATGGAGAAATTGGAGACCTAACGAGAAAACAGAGTTTCAGGGCTCTGGATAGTTCAACTTCAATCCTCCCGGAGCCCGGTTCACTACCACCTCGCCTAGGTTTATACACATAACATCTGGAAATTTCTCAAAAACACAAACGTCGGATAATTACCCTCCCAATTTGTCTTAGATTTGTCTCCGCTAATCCAATCACTCCGGAGTCCGGGTTCAATTCCGCGCTCCCCTCGTTCGAGTCCTTGGCAAAACCAGTTCCTACAAGTTTCAGTGATTTAGATTGCCGCTATAGATCCTACTTAAGGAATGACGTAGTGCTCCTGCCTCCCAAATCGTGGATATAATGGCTTTCAACCCTATCATAGGTTTCAGTATTAGCTCACTCCGAAACATCATAATCAGACTGCTGCTAACCTACACCTCCCGTCCCTACACTCTACCAGATACAGAGTATCCTCCCTCGGCTACTCGTTGATATCATGAACATAGTTTCTCATTTATATCGGGCGCTATAGTTTCGCTACCTGATCGCACTAGTCAATTAATTAAGGCGAAGCCAAAATAGCCTAGACCTTCTCGGCTTCCTCGGCTAAAGTTCTTGGCTCTCATATGAGTGGCTTGCATCGCTCGACTACATAAGGGATATTGAATTACGTCTGATCCCTAGGCCCGATCTACGGCTTTCCTATTCCTACAATCACGCGCAATTCCCATTTCAGCTCACGACGACGTGGCATGTTTCTTGGGTCTCTTTATACTTTTTCTCGGAGTCAATCGCTGGGATATTTGTCTTATAAATGTCGTGCTAGCAGTACTCTAGTCTTCGGTCGCTTGGTTGTCTATCATCCTTGGGAGTCAGATCATGTAATGTTCAGCCTGACGCTGACCTTGACTTCGGCCACAGTTAAATTCGTCTGATGCGTTCAATGTTTCTAGCTTGATCTATAGCTTGGTCCTTGTGCTATGAGCCTTTTGTTCTCCGGGGCTTTCAGCGGCATTCACCCCTGCGGTATGAATCTGGTTGGTTGCGAAATTGCTATGCCCCTAGCGAGGGTGATACCTGTTTGCTCATGTGACAGCAGATCTCTCTACGTATTCTTCGCTCCTCGACTATAACCACCGGAAACTTTATGGAACCTTTGCTCGGCCTAGTTTCCCCGGAAAATAAACTTGTCTGCCAATTTCGTATTACTGGCTTGATTTGCTAGAGATCAGGAAACTGCCGCCCTGACTCAAAACGTAAACCACCCTAGACTCGTGCAGCCCTATACTTAGGAGCCTATATGCTGTGGATCGAGACGTAGCCCTCGATCTTGACCAGTTTAAACTTTGGCCACTAACTAGCTTGTTATGACTCTATGCATCGCCTTCTGCTCAATGTGAGTTGTTTTTGCGTCGACGGACGTGAGATCGGCCCGGCCCAGAGATTATTTAATGTCTACTATGAGCGATGATGACCTGTTTGTGACCGCGCATACCACACGGTTAAACCTCCGAACCAAAGACGGAGTCCCGAATATACTGACCCGATTGATGGCAAGCATCATCGAGCCTAGATTTTAACTTACCGGTTTGTTAAAGCTTTACCCCGCGATTTTCTCTCCTGCGTTGTGATTTCTTACCGCCTTCTGAAAACGCGTGTCTGTGTACCATGTGACCAGACTTGTTCTTTCTGGGAGTACACGCATTTCAGGTGCTTTGAATACTGGTAAGTTGGTTTATCCTTTGCTCCGGGTCCGCAACACCGCTGACCTTCCCAATTCTCTCTTCTCTGACTGTGAACCTCAACCTCCCGCGGCTTCCATGAGAATAAACGGACTTGCACGAAGTCACGATTACGTTTGTTCAAAGTTGAGGGTTCCTTCGTGCAATGTCCGACCGATCCCCCTATCAGGGTTCGTTTAGCAAGCTAGTTGGAATTGGCTTCATTATTTTTCCCGTGGTGACGTGTTCCCGTGATGACCCCGATCGCTTGTATCATTTTCAGCCCCATTTTGTTATAAACGCCGACATGGAAAGATACCGGAAACTGCAACACCATCGTTGTGCGACAAATCTTGGTACTCATAAGTACGATCTAATGTTGAACGTTTTGGTGCGTGCTTGTATGTTATTGCAATACCTGGGCATTGCATACTTACTCGGGTTCGTTATAGGGTAGGATCATCATGGTCATTACTGTAACCCCTGAGAGTTCGGGGATATATCTATCTCCACAACATCAGGTAAGTCGGGCTCGACCAAATAAAACCTCCACCCAGTCGCTTGGTGGCCATCTACTGCAGTGTTCGTCGGATATTCTCGGTTCCCAAGCTGCAAGTTGCGTCATTTTCTTTCCAAGGTTAAGCCCATTTTGCCACACTCACAACCGTCATTCCGACGCCTACCCCTAGCGTATATCACACCGCGCGTTCCACACAAGCTTAACATGAACCAGAGAATACCTTGAACTTAGTACGCCTTTTACGTGTATTCTACTTTCATGCTACACCATATTAATGCACGCCGAGGGCGTCAGTCTTTCAGTATGTTCCACGAATTAAGTTGGAATGCTGCTGCCTGGTATGCCCCTCTGGGCGATCGGCGGCCGACGACCGACATCGTGCCACTCCAACTCTGAACTCAACTCTACCCTATCGCCCATGTGTCGGATTCATCGGATCTGCTACTTGCCTCGAGTACCTCTGACGTGCTAGGGCATCCAGCTTGCAAGGCACACGCTTTAGTATATCTGACCGGTAATGTTGCCGCCTCTAGTAGTTCGGCCGAAATACTTCCCACTAACGTATATCTCAACTTACCCGCAAAGTCCAAACTCTTATCGTGCTATGTTGATTGGTCTTGTCTAGTTTGTTGACCCAAATTCGGTGTTTTTTATTATTATCTCAAAGCTTGCTTATCACTTGATTTAACTCCGAACTCAACAACATCGTATCAGAGCTCCCGATTTTTAATGCCTTGGCGATGGATATTCAGATGATTGGTACCATATCTAATAGAATTTTAATGAGCACGGCTTTGACGACAGGTACAAACATGATTCGAGAAAGTTCAGTTTCTCCCCTGTGATGATTTCTCTCGGAATCCTGCACCGTTGGTAAAAATTGTCCCTTAGGTTCTAGATACTTAGGTCAACCCCTGGGTGAACCAGCTCTGCTAAACGACACCTGTAGACTGGATACTCAACCACGTTTTGCGTGTTGTAGTCTAACCTTTGTCCTACCTGGCATCACGCGCATAGACCTAGATGTGGTTAGTTCATTTCGATTTCGCTACAAAGACGCTGTGAGGAATGCTAGATTACTAGGCATGCTCAGTTGATACGATTGACCCCCCTACCGATCACAAATTGCCATCGGCACAAATAATCACTATGTTCGTTGGCGTGACGCTTCATTGCTAAATATGTCACTCCTAGACGATTACCCGATAGCCAAGATCCCGGGCTCCGGTCAGTTAGGCCATGAACCTTTGGGTGAACCATCCAATTAATTTCCGCATGACATTGTTAAAACCTTCGCCACGTACCATACGATCTCCCTCATGCCGTAGTAACTACACGCCGGCCAGCCCGATGTTGAACGAGCTCTATGTATGCTAGCTGAATATATTTCATCAAGACTTGCAGTTGGCGAAGACGATAGTATCAAATTGCCAAGTCTAAGCTATCGTAAGCACGGGCCTTGCGGAACAGGGTGAGGACTGAGCCGGCTCAGACTGTGAAAACTGGGACTGCCGAGTTGAGTGTAGCACTAGACCCAAATCGGCGTTTGAACGGACGCAAAGCACAAGCGAGGGCTAAGAGAGATAGGACGGAAGCGAATCGACAAGAACACGACCTTACCTACTAGGTAGGCTGAACCGTACAGCCGCAATCACAAGGCTGAGTACAGCTCGTGTTGAAGTAACCATTTCGTTCCTTACTCCTGCAGCTTACTACAAGTTACGCAGTCTCCGCATGGTGCGTTCTGCCCTCGCGGTACCAACACACTTCAACAGAGTCTCCCTTTAACGGATATTGGGCCTAAAGCTCAACTGTGCGCATAAGTATAGGTAGAGACTACTCGTGGGGTCCTGCTATTTGGTATCACAAACATAACTAAAGTCCTAAGGTTCCATAGCCGAGCGACAGTCTGGGCATCGTCAGTACGGAGCCAAGGGCCGCCCCAGATCCAGGAGCACTAAATTTCTCACATCGGGGACGCATTATGCCCGTCTTCCTTAAGGCACTTAAACTCCAAACCTACGTATGTTAAGAAATTAATGAGCAAGATCAAGCCGGGCCCCCTGGTGCTAGAGGTGTACATCTGTAGGTTTACGGACCCGGCACCCACCGGTCGGCCGGTAGATCAAAATTAAATGAATGCAATCACTGATCTAGTTCAATTTTTACGTGTGTTTGATTCACGACCGTGATTCGTCCCCAAGCAGACGCACCCTCAAGCAAAAGACTACAGTACCCCAGAATTAGTCAACGCAGGACTAACTTGCTCTTGTACATCAAGGTCCGGTTATCACCTGATCATTTAAAGATGAGTAACGTCTCAGCATGGTATCTCTTGACCAGATTCCACTATGATTCTACTCGAAGACTTTCCACTAAGGCGCATAGACTAAGTACATGCAAGCATCGCATGCAAAGTTTACGTCGATGGTATACAAGGGAGCAGCCAACCCGGCTCAGAAGCATTAGCCACTTGAATATCATCAGAACCACGAAGTGGCAAGCCACTACACAACTCCCCAACATATTGAGAACTGCCCCAAGATATGCCAGGCTCCCTTGCTTATACCAGATGTTGCAATTTTTCCTTACATATGCGTTCAAATTATACAGCTGTGGTCTCGCCGCAAAGATCCCGACAATCAACCAGCCGCCCAGTTATATGCGCGCTATACTCATCCGTTCCAGTTCCTTGAATCTGTCTCCAAGTAGCCTCACTGTCGCCACAACCCGCCACTAGATTACCTACCGTATGCAAAGGCGAGTGCCAAGCTATCATCTGGCGGCAATCCGCATCAAATGCCTGAGGCGGCCTCCAGATCCGCTAAAGCCGGGATTACTTGAGCCATGGGCCGTAATGCCCTGGGAAGTTTTTTCGAAGGAATACGATACACACAACAAAACACATCACCTCTCCAACCAATATGTCACTCATGTACGGGATTTCCGCCACGGCAATTCACACACATTTTGTCTCAAATGGCTCACACTGCCAGTACACAAGCAGTCTAGCCAACTCATGTTGCCACCACCAAATGTGTTCTCCCAAACAAGTATAATGGCTCTATGTACAACCCCTTCTTATCGCACACACACCATGTTAGATATCTCTGGCCCCCTAAATCCCGTGAAAGTTCCATCGCTCTGTTGGGCAGTTCCAAAAGTGACCTTACTTGACTTGAACCCCAACCCCTAAACGCCGTTGGTCTTCCTGAATGTATATCTGAAGCCCAAATATTATCAGATGCACGCGTGTGTCCAATGCGAGTCCAGTTCCCCGCGGTACCATGATACGAGCACAAGTAAACCGGAACAGGTACGCTCGCTTTAAGACTATCTAGATTAGCCCATGCGGAGATCTTGGTTCCAGGTCCTTGATGCAATTCAGTCGAGGCCTATCCGGGCCGAGAATGTTGGACCTGGTACGCGTCAGCCATGTTGGGCCAACAATATTCGGTCGAGCCATCCGCAAGCGTGGAGTCTGAAGTTGTCTTCGAGCGCCGAGCGATTATGGAACCGTAATCACGGCGATCATGGAAACGTGGTTTACGGCGCATCCCCAACCACCATGGGAGCGACTCTGACCCTTCCGAATCCAAGCTCTTCAGGTTGGAGTCTGGAGTCGTACGACTGAGCATTGTAGGGTGTGTATCGTAAGTCCTATAGAGTTCCAAAATTATGTCTGGATACTTTTGATTCGAAGCACGGTGTTAGGAATACCAGCCGAGGTTTTGTATTACTACTCGTGGTGTTCATGGCTCCAAGCACGATCTGTACGTATGCTCGATCCTTGGCCGTCCCAAGCTACGTGTTTTACTATTCATTATGTAGAGCATTCAACCTGTGTTGCAAGATTGATAACACTCCAGATCCATGCGATGCTCCTGGCGCCGATATCCATCAACATGTTGGAGCTAACGACCTTCGTTTACCGTCACCTGGCCGACCCCACTTCAACGAAGGAGCCGTAGTCTAGCCCATCTACGTGGCCGAAGCGACCAAGGTGCAGGTACATGCTCGAGATACTAGTACGCTCTCACACGATTTCATTTCGCGGCTAGATACCCCGCACCCCGTGAGCAGTATACACTTCCAACCCCTTTCCCCAGAGATCTAGCCTATGCCTCGCCGTTACCTGCCTGTGCTCGCTTCCTGCCGACAGTGTGCCAAGGTACTTGCTCTATTCACTAACTCGGACGCCACCAACGTTCACGTGTCCTTCTTTGAGGTGCAGCTACCGATCTAAGTCACGGGTATTTCCCCTCCTTGGCCCTCGAACTTGCTCAAGCAGGGCATATCCTATTCATTCCAACACTATGACGAATGACGATCCCCCGCAACCATCCTGCGCCCCCGTTCACGTGTTGTATGCATAGAAAGCTTAAGGCTGCGGCGCACGATCGATTCTATATGCGTACGAGCGCTCTTATTGGCTAACGATCATTATGCTTCTTTTTGGCCTGTGGCTCACCGGATTCTTTTTCAAATGATCGACAGGTGTAACGATGTACGATCCAGTCGGTATTTGGATAGATTGTATTGCCATGCCGCAAAAGTATTGAACTCATCAGAACCAGTAAAAGGGGTAATTCAAGCCGGCATGGACGATCTCAACTTAATCATATCAATTATCTAATAGCAAGGCAAAAGTAACGTGCAACTTTTAAACGGGATTTTCATCATATATGGTAAACCTCAGAGGCGCCCCGAAAGGCGAGACACGGTCGGATCTTGCAACGAGAGTCTCCAATCTCAATAGGGAACCAGTGGGATCCAAACAAACAAATGCTCCGTAATTTGGAATACTGAAGGGCCAAATGGATTCGCATATAGACAGCACATTTGTATTAATGCTTGATACCGGTGGATAGCTAGCTAAGGATGAAAAATCATCCCATAGTATTTGTAGTGGTATACGTCGGGAATCATTTTATCAAGTTTGCGCACCGCTTCTGTAATAAGTGGTACCTCGTTGCTTTCATTTCCCCGTCCGTTGTTTCTTTCCTCACACCCTGTGTGCTTATCGTCAAGTCCGCTATGGCTTCGTATAATGATAAAACGCGTATCTTTTGTTCCTGGTAAGAAAACTCTCGAGCGAGCTCGATCGTGCCCAAGGAAAAAGTCCTTTGAACAACACCACGACCAAAGAGCATCTGGCAATAGGAGGAGTAGCCATTTCTCAGCAGAATAACACTAGAATAACCCAAGGGGCACAAGCTAAACAAATCCTCCACCCTACGCTCCCAGCGCACAGCCAGCCAAAAAAACACCAAACTGAGTATACAATTTCCCATATCAGTGGGCCCACAATCAATTACTAAATAAAATCAAGCACACCGACCACGCGCTACGATCATTCCAGCTGCACACTAATACCTGAACGACCTCCACAACCTTCTCGTAGATAACCTCGGCGCCACGATCTAACCTTGGGACCACGCACTTGGCGGGGGAGAGGAGAGTGGGCTACAACAGGTACCACTCCCCCTCTTAGCGAAACTCGGCCGGCCGGATGATCCGTGCGAATTCGATTTTCATCCAGGGTGGAGAGGAAGAATATGTTTGTTTGGGCAGTTACGTCACCATTGTCAATAGGCCCTCCAACGAAATCTCTCCATCTCGTGTTGCACATGGTGTTGAACAACCCCTGCGCACGTACTGCAGGGAAGTAGCCTCGCGTATCTGACCTGCAACTCACCCTTGTACGCGCTTAGATCTCATATACTCCGACGACCATTCAACCACCCTCCCCTTAACCGCCTTTCGACCACGCATAACTACCTAATTAACATCCCTGCCAAAGATGACCCATTCAGATTCCTAAATCCCTTCATACGATCACCAAAACAAGCTTTTCTCGATTCCGGACCAATTCCGTAGGCCTTCTTCAGCGTGGTACACGATGACACTGAAAGAATGAGTAAGCGTCGCTTGCGCGCCACAGCTCGTATCAAAACGTGGGCATCGGGACCGACATCGAAATGAATCGAGCGGCTTGTGGTGCGCGCGGGGTGATGCGACGTTTCAAGCTAGTGGCTGCCTCTTGGCGCGCTACGCTCGAACGGTGCCTGCATATCGTGTCACAAACGAGCTAGCCGAACCAGCCTGTAAATCGTACTAAAATACAAACTGGCGAAAGTATTCGATTTTATGCAGTACGGAGATGAAGAACCGACGAATTCTGTTACGTCACCGTCGATGAACCTTGTACCAAACGCTTGAACCTCTCATCCTGGTGTTACAGTATGGATTTTCGAGCAACCCCTTCATATACGAGACAACAATCACGCCGTGAACCAACTCGATTCAGTGACCCTTTGCCGAGATGCCTGCCTATATGCAGCCTGTCCTCATAACCAATCATGCGCTGAATCTTACCTACTCCGAGATAGTCTCCGTACTCAGAGAGGGCTTGCGCGGCCAGTCGTGAATACTCGTAATACGACTGGACTGCTGCCCCTCATTAGATAACTCGATTACAGGTTAAACTACAATTCAATGAGCTGTCCAAAATATCAATCAATTTATTTAAAGCGCCATCTGAGTCTGGAAATTTTTGTTAAAAAGAAATCATGTACCCACCTCACACAAACATTTTTTTGTCGCATATCGAGCATGATCGTGTGATCCTATTCAGATCATGAAATCAGCAATTCCGGACCAATTCCGGACCCTCCCCGCCTTAGCTCGCAATAGAAAAGAGCCTTCGGCGAGCGTCACGATGAGGGGAAAGAAGGTGTGCGACGACCTTCGGGCCTCCGCCCGATCGTTCCCTCCGTAACGTGGCCTTCGGGACCGACTGCGAAATGAATAGTCGGGGGGGGGGGGGGGGGGGTGATTTCATTTTGGACCAGAAATTTTCGATTATAGCGAGTGTCTCAACTTGGCTCTTGAACGACGTACAAAGATGAGAAATGAAGGCGGCAACGACCGCGCCACAGCTCGCACTACGAAAGTGGGCCTCGGCACCGACTCCAAAACTCATGGCACGGAGTGCTGCAGCCACTAGCTCGAAACACAAAAAAAAAAACGTCACATCACCAAATCAGAAAATTCCTACATCTTGGCGCACACTAGACCTGGCGCGGGTCCCCGCGAAATCGTGCCACAAAAATGCAGATCGCACTAAACCCATGAAATTAAATTCCTACAACGGGCCGCGGCACACCCAGCCATGGCGGGATATTACCAATGTTTTATCCGGAACTAAAACTAGTCCGGAATTTCCTATTGGGGAAAAAGATAGACGTATAAATTCGCCGATCAAACAAACTAAAAGTTACCAGACAATTGTGTTATACCCACGCCAAGGACAAGATAATTTCACATCGTATTTGGAACTGGGAACCGTGATAGGATAAACAATTCTTTCTATGAACATGAGCGACAACTGGTGGTTTCGTTACAACATCGGATCAGAGAGACAAGAAGAAGGACAGTACCAGACTTCAACACTGACAAGAGGGGCACATGCAACAGGACTTTCAACAATACAAGAGCATACTAGGAGATGAGAGATGAGGGGGGGTATAGACAGAGGCAAGTATGTCAGATGAGGTATGACAGCCTTGTCGAACGTCATGGGGGTCTGCGGGTCGGGTCGGGGCGGAGGGGGACAAGAAGGAACGGACGCTACGGACGGACGGGGGGATTCAGAATAGGAGGGATGACAAGACGGGGATCAACAAGTTAAACATTCATGGGGATTGTTCAGTGGGTGTGAGCAAGCTGTGGTGGGGG
>WSLO01000894.1:0-11726 GCA_019677385.1 Ceratobasidium sp. 392 | reverse complement strand
AAAGAGGGCGCCTGGTGCTATAACGGTGTTTCGTCGAGTACGTCCTGCGCTCCAGTGGTATTCAGTCAGAGTGTTCATATCTTTGGATCCAGGGCGGAAGCAAGTCTAGTAGCACGACCGCGGCCAATATCCAGTCGTTTGAACGGCCTCTGTTCGGATGTGAAGGATGGCTGTACGTACTTTCAGGCCGTATATTCAAAACATTATACTCACATGAACTTTGAATTAGATCTCCTCTCAAACTTATAAATGTCCTATTCGCTGCATCAGGTGTTATGGGTTTCGGCGAAGATGACACAGAGACTCCGAAATCCACCCTGGCGAAGTTTCAGTTCTTCCAAGGGGAGAACGACGGGAAGGCCATGTTGAAGGATGAGTTTGCGAAGCTGGATGAGCTAGAAAAGGAGGCTGGCGATGATGAAGAATGTGTACCTCAACGACTTTTGTTCTTAGCGCAGGAGGACGACGCGGGGCAAAGCGACGAGGAAGAAGAGGAATAATAGATCATTGGAGACCGGTTAAGACTTTCCTTAGCATTTTATTTATTTTTCATTTGGCCCAGGCTTCATGTGTCTACTGTTTTCTACAGCCTTCCATAATTATCCGATTATAACTGTCTTCAACCTGAAATGCATTTCAGAAACAACGACAACCTAAACTCGGTAAACGGACGGATTGTATTTATTCTACTAATCGCTCCCTCTGTCCAGCATCGCGCTGCCTCCAAAACATCTATCAGATGAGGTCTGTCCGGCCACGAAATGGTGGTCCGAGACCTGGTGAACGCGGTGGCTCGTGGCTGGCGAATCCTAGGCCCAAAGGTTTACCTCGTTACGTTTCATGATCGGCAAGCGCCAGGCCACCATAAATTTCCAATTCCGGTATGACGAAATATTTCCCGACCACATCCTCGGCTATATCCTCATCCTAAATGGCGCTCTTCGAATCCACTTGGGATACGCCAAATTCACTTAGCTCACTATCTGCTCCTTCAATCTCGAAAACCGGGAAGAAACGAAAGCGAGATGAGAGTACCGCCGTCCCCCAACAGAATATCGACCTCGACCGGTTGATGCAGAAGATGCAGGCTGGCGTCGAGACGGGGAAGGGCGAAGGGAAGAAAAAAGACAAAGCAAAGTCAAAGAGTCGGAAGGAGGCTAAGGAAGTCAAGGCTGGGATAAGGAGCGAGAGTCATGGGAAGTCGAGGTCGAAACAGGAGAAGGATCAGACGGCGAACGGTCACCCGGATGGCAGGAAGAGTAAACGAGGTCCGATTAGCGCCTCGTCGACTACCCTTTGGGACTCAGCTCCATCTTCCAAGTTTCCCGCGATGGCTACTTCTCCTGGTTCTAGTTCTCATAAAGAGAAACCGAAAGACGACTTGAAATATCTCCCCTCCAAGAAACGCAAGAAACGAGAACGTAGGGAGGAAGGAGCGGAGGAAACGGTCGAGGTCTCATTACTGAGCTCCGAGGGTCAACAAAAGGGAACTATTACCGAGTCGTTGACAGCGCTGCAGAGCTCGATGAGGAACAATCTTGAAGGGGCCAGGTTCAGGTGAGTGGGTTTCCTATTTCTTTGAACTTGTTCAGCGAATAAGAATATTTCTAGATTTATCAACGAGCAGTTGTACAAATCGTCCAGCGATCATGCGCAGAAAATGATGCAAAAGGAGCCGCAGGTGTATGCAGAGGTTTGCATACGTCTGTATTAACTGGTCTTCTATTCACGTATTTCTAGTACCACACAGGATTCCGACACCAAACTAAGTCGTGGCCTGTGAATCCTGTCACACTTATCGCCGCTTCCCTCTCCTCCCTTCCTCCGCGCAGTCTTATCGTTGACCTCGGCTGCGGCGACGCTCAGCTCGCCAAAACGCTAGTACCACACGGGCTCAACGTCCTATCCTTCGACCTCGTAAGCGACGGAGCCTGGGTGGTCGAAGCTGATATATGTACGAAGATACCGCTGCCTGGGTCGGAGAAGGATGGGGAAGGCAGACAGGCTGTTGTGGATGCGTGTGTGTGCAGTCTAAGTCTAATGAGTACGAACTGGATTGGGTGCGTGAGGGAAGCGTGGAGGATATTACGGGAGGGGTGAGTCCTCCAACAGTCACTACTGCGCCTGCAACCATTGTTTACATGTGCTACTAGTGGACAGTTCGTGGTTGCGGAAGTGACGAGTCGATTCAACGATACGGATTTGTTCGTCGAGGTTTTATCGGAAGTCGGGTTTGAGCTCGTTGAGAAGGTACGTCCAATAGCAGCTCCGTTTCTTTCTCCTAACCAGAATGGCTCTAGACTGCACCGAGTACGCACTTCCTGCTGTTCGAATTCCGAAAGGCTTCACGAACCAGGGAGGATGTAGACCAAATTTGGGACCAAGTTCGAGGGAAAGCTCAGATGTTACTAAAGCCATGCGAGTACAAACGTCGATAACTATCTTAACGGTATCTCCTGCGAATCATAGATGTGCTTGAAAGACGTTAGATAGTCCACTAGCCCTTATAGTAGCGTGGCGTCTTGGATCCAAATGGCCATTTCGAATGTATACTAATACTCTAATCATATGCCACACAAAATAGGTCACATCACAATTGCATCCGCCCCGCACACGTAATCATTGAGCCACTGTAGTTAGGCGCCTGGAAGCGAAACCTAACAAGTTCCACCACCAAGTACCTCTATTGCGATTACACCCTTTGTCTAAATACTATTTCTCTACTTGCCTTGACGCCGTTAGATCATAAGGGGCCAAAAATACTTCACCTCTCTCATCCGACCACAGTCACCCCCTCAACCACCAACCACTGAGTCGACTGTGATGAGCGTACCCACATCCGGTGTGTATTTGAATATTGCATCTTCGACTCTGTCTCGTGGTACTGAGACCCAGGGCCAAGTGCCGACCCTAACGGGTCCCCCCAGCGCGGCGCGAGGAGTCAAGCGGACACCTTGGGCCGGGCTAAAGAAGGTCACAGACGTGATGAGCAAAGGCGCTAGCACTTTTGGACCCCTGAAGTCAGCTATCGACGACGTGGCTCAGATAGTAGATGCGTTAGAGGTAAGTGTCCTCGGTTGGCCAAACCCTTCCACCTAACCAACGCTACTCTGAGTGCAGAAAATGGGTATGAGTTAAGATGGCAGCGACTCGCTTGCAGAAGATCTGGATAAACTATTTAACGACATATCTGTCTATCTCAACGGAACTTCACCTCCAGCTATGATGTCCAGCATCGAGGATTTTGCAAAGTAAGATAGATATACATCTTAAGGCGCCCACTAATGCCCGATTCAAGAGGGGTCGAAAGCGAGATAGATCTGCTGCGAAGCAAACGACAGAGAACAAGACTAGGACGACTAGAAGAGGCAACGAAGGACGAAGAACAAGTCAAGGAATGCTACCGTCGAATTGAGATGCTGCTCTCCCGGCTTTTTGTAAGTCTCGGTTCACCTCGATCAAGTTGCCTAGTATTCATGAACACGTAGCTCAACGCGAACACAAACATGTGGAGGACTATCGATGAACAAGCTACGGTATGTTGCGAACGGATAACTTGCTGTGTGTGCTAAGTTTCTTCGTGCCCATCGCGTAGGATCGACGTCTACAGCGCCTACCGGACTCACCAGCGGCAAAGTACTGTTCGGCGGAATCTGCCAGCCTACGTCGAGGTGGATGTACGCCAAACACACGTATTGAACTGCTAGATCAACTTCGAGTCTGGGCGTGTGACGACAAAACCGAGAAGATCTACTGGCTGAATGGGATGGCTGGTACAGGAAAGACGACGATAGCATACAGTCTATGTCAATACCTGCGGAGTGTTCACAAACTCGGTGCTAGTTTCTTCTGCTCCCAGCGTCTACCTGCGTGTCGCGACGTCAACAGGATCATACCTAGCATCGCGTACCGGCTGTCTCTTCTCGTTCCCGTTCCGGCATGCACTATCTCGTGTATTAGAGCGAGATAGCGACGCACACAATCAGCCGCTTCAGCAACAGTTCGACGAGCTTGTAGCCGGGCCTCTGCGAGAAGTGGTGCCTACATTTCCCTCCAACGTAGTAATCGTGATTGACGCACTAGACGAGTGCGACGACGTATATGGCGTAGGCAAGATGCTGCATGTGCTGCTATCGCATGCTGTAGAACTCCCAGTCAAGTTCTTTGTCACTAGCCGCCCAGGACCCGAGATCGTGGACCAGATGCGAGGGCAAAAAGCGGAGGGAGTACGATTGGAACTGCGCCTACATGAGCTCGACGATACGGTTGTTCGGCAAGATATCACCACCTACCTCAAGGCCGAGCTTACGCTTGCGAACGTATCTGAGACTGAGATGGACGCTCTAGTAGAACGATCCGGCGTGCTTTTTATCTACGCCGCCACGGTAGTGCGCTTCATCGTGTCTCAGAACTTCTCCAGGAGTAAGCAACGGCTGAAACTCGTGCTCAACGCATCCTCAACCCGGTCAAACGAGAGCGAGAAGGACCTGGACGCGCTATACACTACAATTCTGAGGACAGCGCTGGAAACATCAGATCTGACAAATTTAGAAAGGGAAGAGACGGAAACGTTGCTACACCACATCGTTTGTGCGCGGGAACCGTTGTCGGTAAACGTTCTAGCGGATTTACTAGGGGCTGATGTGGCTTCAGTGCAGACAGCGCTTCGTCTGCTCCTCTCGGTACTGAGCGTATCTGAGACAAGCGGGATTATTAGCACTCTACACGAGTCATTTCCGAACTACCTCCTCAGCATAGATCGCTCAGGCATGTTCCACCTGAACGCGAGTCAGCACCACGCAGTGATGGCTAGACGATGCTTCGCTTTGATCAAGGCGCCAAGCCCTCCGTTCAACATATGCAAACTCGAGTCCTCATTCGAGTTCGACAATGACGTGCCTGATATTAACGGGAGAGTGAACGAGGCGGTCCCACAAGCATTGACGTACGCGTGCCGATACTGGGGCGCTCACCTCGAGCTTGTAGACGACTTGAAAGATCTGGTCAGCGCACTATATGAGCTTCTGTCGACGCGACTGTTGCTGTGGATGGAAGTGATGAACCTGAAGAAATGCATGTACGAAGGTGCAGAGACGTTGTATAGGCTACAAGTGTGGTGCCAGGTATGTTACCTGCATAATATACCCAGATATCGTAGTGATTACAATTTTCGGACCTTCGATAGGCTGAGAACTGCTCTGACGAAGTACAACTCCTAGTACAAGACGTGTGTCGATTCGTGGCTATGGTGTCTGCAAGTCCGATTGTGCAAAGCACGCCTCACATCTACATCTCCGCGTTACCTTTCTGGCCGAAAGGAAGTCCAGTTTCAAGGTGTTATCGTCCGAGGCTGTCTGGGTTGGTGGAGGCTTCCGAAACGGAATTAGCACAACAACCAGTAGTGTACAGAACCACGATACACGCTTACAGCGTGTCTTGCATCACATACTCACCAGATGGGAGGCATATCGTTTCTGGGCTTGGCGACGGTTCAGTCCGGATCTGGGATGCTCGTACTGGTCGATACGTCGGGCAACCACTCGAAGGCCACACCAAGGCAGTCAGATCAATCGCATGTACTCCTGACGGTATGCACATCGTTTCTGGCTCTAGCGATCAAACCATCCGGATCTGGAGCGCAGAGACCAAGATAGCCATTGGAGAGCCACTGAGGGGTCACTCCGACAGAGTCACCTCTGTTGCATGCTCTTCCGACAACATCCATATCGTTTCTGGCTCGGATGACTGTACCGTACGTACCTGGAACAGACATACAGGTCAGATGCTGGGACAACCACTGAAGGCTCACACTAGAGAAGTTAGCTCAGTTGCGTATTCTCCCGATGGTGCTAGCATCGTCTCTGGCTCATGGGATCACACTATATGCATCTGGGATTTGCAAACCCGCCAGGTCGTCGGAAAGCTAACAGGCCATACTAGCCTCGTCAATGCAGTTGCATACTCTCCCGATGGTGCCTATATTGTCTCTGGTTCCAGCGACAAGACCTTGGGTGTATGGCACGCACGCACTGGACTGGCCATTGGACAGCCACTTGTGGGACATGTTTCCGGAATCTGTTCTGTTCAATATTCCCCCAGTAGCTTGCATGTTGTTTCTGGGTCCCGGGACAAGGCAATATGCATCTGGGACGCAAAAAGTCATCACATGGTTGGCAAGCCGCTCAATGGCCACGCTGGTTCAGTCTACTCAGTCTCGTACTCTCCTGATGGTGTGCGCATTGCCTCTTGCTCTTTTGACAATACCATACGCATTTGGGATGCGGATATTGGCAAAATTAGTACACGCTTATTACTAGGCCTGGGTGATTCCGGTGACACTGAATTAGATGTAAACTCTCCTGCCTCTGAGAACCTCATACCTGGCGCGAACAATGAAGGTGTGACCTGCTATAACAACTGCAATGACTTGGAGCTCAAACAGCAAGCTCACACTCACTCCGTTAACTCAATCTCATACTCTCCTGATGGCGCTTACTTTGTGTCTGGCTCCGATGATCACACCGTGCGAATCTGGGATGCGCGCACTGGCAATATGGTCAAAAAACCGCTCGAAGGACACACTGCGGCCGTTCTCTCAGTCTCCTACTCTCCTGATAGTACCTATATTGTGTCTGGTTCTGCAGACAAGACTCTCCGGGTCTGGGACGCACACTCCGGCAGTATGGTCGGACAGCCCCTCGAAGGTCACCCTCACAAGGTTCTGTCGGTTTCTTACTCCCCTGACGGTGTTCACATCGTATCCAGCTTTGGCTACTGTGTATACATCTGGGATGCACAAACTGGCAGGCAGGCTGGAAAGTTGCATACGACCCAGCGGTTCCCCGAATATCGATCAGTCTCATACTCTGCAGATGGCACTTATATCATATCAGGCCTATCTGACGGCACCGTAGGCATCTGGGATGCCGACACTGGACTGAAGGTCCGACAGTCACTAGAAAAGCACACTGGTTCGGTTTTGTCAGTGTCATGTTCTCCTTGCAGTCGCTATATCGTATCCGGCTCTGATGATAGAACGATACGTCTCTGGGATGCAAGCACTGGTCAGATGGTTGGCCAGCCGCTACAAGGTCACAATGATACCGTCAGCTCGGTTTCTTACTCTTCCGATGGCGAACATATTGCTTCTAGCTCTGACAGCGGGTCCGTGCGTATCTGGAATCGTCGCACTGGAAAGACAGTCTCCTGGCCACTCAGGCACCCAGATAGCAGCGTGGAGTGCATCGCGTTCTCTCCTGATGGCACAAACATCGCTGCTGGCTACCGGGATGGTGACATTCGTGTTTGGCACGTCCACACTCGCCGGAGAATCAGCCCTGGGGCTAGATCTTCCTCCAGTCAGCCCCAGGTCATCAAGCCCTGCTTGTGTCATGGTCAGTCAACTGTAGTTGGAAACTATCTTTCATTTCTCATCTTTATCTTCAGTTTGCAGTTTGGATTTAGGATGGAGCAACTGGACGCTGAACCCGGATGGATGGATAGTCAACGAACATACTGAACGACTAATCTGGGTTCCCCAAGATCTACGTGGATCCCTGATGCCCCGCCACAACACCATCGCAATATCTCATCGCGGCGGGTTCCAGCTGGGTTTTAGTGGCGCAAAGCTCGGAAAGGACTGGCAGCGGTGTTACAGGGATTGAGTGTATTTGCGTGATGCTGGGCAAAATATGTTATAGTTTCTCTGTCGAATTACTTACACTTGTTTTCCTAATTGGAATTGGAATGCAAGGTTTCTCATTGACCAGGTAATTCTCGAAGACTTAGAAGACAGGTGTTCAACGTCAATTTTTGAATTTGTTATTGTAAGTGCTCCAACTCCGCATATGTTCTAACACCTTATGAGCGCTCGAGACGTGTGATACGACCTCAAAGAACAGTTGAAAGTTTCGTGATAGTGATATTTGTTCGCCTTCTATATGCGTGATATAACTCTTTGACTAGTAAGAGAGCGTCTACTAAGTCGGTACACGTATCAAGAGCCGCCTGGATTAGGCAAAGGCTAACGCTATGGCCCTCTGCAACTCTCATTACTACAGAGCCATCCCAGCCTACATCAAGCCTTACGCCCAGAACTTCAACACCGAACTCCTACCACCATCTCCGTCTCTCTGTGTACTATTTGCGAGCCCATCAATCAGCATCCCAACGCTTTCCCTCACAGCCGTCGAAACAGGCCGAATAGGCGCGGGATCATACACATGAGAGGTCGGCTGGGGAAGTGGCGCGGTCGAATGAATCGATCCTCGGAGGTTCTTTTCGTATATTCTGTTGGTTCGAGACGTGAGAACCTGGATTTGAGAAAATAAGGGAGTGTATGCGTACGATCTTTGGCGGGGACCGGGTGGTAGGTCCTTTGCGCCGTCTGCAGTGAACACGGAACGGGCAGTTCGTAGCTTCTGAAGCACCTATCACGCAGCCATACCTCATCAAAAACAAGTTACAAAAACCAGCGATTATATGCGCACCTGCTCGTAAAACGCAATCTCGCTATCCAGATATTCCACAGCGATCTGCGTCATGTCCTCGCCCCGCTGTTCGTGGTATGTATCAAACTCGGCCATGGTCGTATTCAGTACTGTCTCGCATCGAGCTGCAACCTCGGGCCCGTCTGCTCTGGGCGACTATACAAAGGATGAGGATAAAAGGTTAAGTGGTAGTGGAAGGGCCTTACGTTTGAAGCGGGAACGTCGTCGTTATCTCTGTACCTAGATAGCGCAGCTCTATGCGTATCTACGACGGGCTACAAATTCTTCAAACTTAGGGAAGTCACAGAGATTTGAAATGGGATACACACCGCATACATGACCGAAGGATGGCTGGCATCCTTAATCATCTCGTGCACACTCAGCATCGATCGTCTCGCCTATACGAAATTTCAGCAACCAAACCCGTCTGCAAACCAATGTCGCTCACGCTATCCTCATGCAAGTCTGCAACTAGCTGCATACAGTCGGACATCTTCTGCAAAGCCTTGGTCATCTGTAAACAATCTACCAAACGTTTTTAACTACGAAACCTAGAAAGAATCGGGTTCAGCTTACCTTCACATCCATCATGCCAACACCACGCCGAGTCGTCGTTCAGATATCCAGGAGCCGGCTCCGCTTGTTCTTCGCTGTGAGTCTCCCGGTTCTCGCTTATCAGCGATAGGAAAGCAAGCGAGAGCGTTCGTTGAGCGTTCGACATTGCTATGTAGCCCCAATTCCTCAATTTAGAATCAAGAATACGCCCGACAGACTTACAGTTCCTGGCTTCCCGGAACTGACCCATTACAGCCCTCAGGCCATCAACTCTCGCATCGACCTGGCCCACGTGTCGTTCGAACCTGTCGACCACTTCTAGACAGTCATCGGCGTCCAAGTTGAACTCAGGATGGAAGACATGAGCATAGAATACAGGGCCAGCCGGCATAGTATTTAGGTGTTGCGGGAGTAGCCTCTTCCATTCCTATATTACTTTCTCCATTAATCTCACTAGGGATGACTGAAAGCGAATGGAAACTCACCAAATCGCTCTCGCACCCCAAAAAGAACGTCACGACCTCCGAATACCTCGCGACGGGATGCCTCACAACTCTCGCCAGCCACCTCTCCAGATCGTTCCTCCGAGCTTCGACAAACTCTCCTTGGAACCTTCCCGCATACTGCTTGGCAGGCAATGGAGGTAGCGCAATACCCGGTAACTTCCGACTCAACGCAGTATGCAGAAATGCGAAATGTGAGAATCTGCGTTGGACTGTAATTCGTGTTGAGCTGGGCGAGAGATCTGGACGGAGGTATGGAACCGATGAAGTCGGGGGTTGCTGGTCGTCGGGTTGGAAGAGAGAGGTAACAGAGTAGAGCGTATAGGCGCCTGTAACGGATGAGCATTTAGATGGCGAGTGGACCAGAACGCGAAAGGGAGGCGATTTCTGTTTCCAGGCTGGACCGGTCTGTCATGCACCAATTAGGCAACTTCGGGCACGGCTAAGTCTTGATACGCACTTCGACGTAGTGTTTATCAGCCTCAGTTATCCTGCTGGCACCCATATCAGACCCATCAATCGTCGCATCGCTCGCGTCTCTCGAGTGGGCTCCAACTGGTGTCGTGCAGGACTCTTCCGGCGGTTGGTAACCGTTCAAGACCCAGTCCTCTGCTCCGGTTGTGACGAAATGAGAGAATCGGTTAATGCTTCGTCCACCGAGCACGCTTTGACGAAGGTTGTTGAGGGAGGATGTGAGTATGCTTTCGCCTGTGGATTGCATGCGAATTGGTCCGTTCTCCGACGGCGGGGGTGATGCGGCGGGTGGAGTTTGGAAGGGTAGGGGGGATGTGAAGTTGAGTGTTGTCTGTGCTAGGTTGAGATATTGGAACCATGCCTTGGTCTAGAGACTTACTACATAAGAATCGCTTGGCACGAGACCCATATCTCCGGTCGACTTTCGAGCTAGAGACCATGATTCGCCAATGTTGGGGTTCAAAATCTCTATATTGTCACCAGCTTTGAGAATCCTAATATTAATACTGTCAGAGAGTCGAGCAACATAGTACAAGAAAATACTCACATTTCTCTGTTTTCTTCATTTCCTGCAATATCACGGACCGCCCTCGCCAGTATGGGTTTCTCCTCTATCGAAGTCTCGTCATCGGATACAGGTGCGGCGTCACTGATACTGAGATGTTTCTTCCATGCAGTAGAAGAGTTAAGACCGGCATCAAAGTCGACTTCGCGAGTTGGCATAAGTGTGGACATCATTCTGGGCGTTAAATTCAAAATTCAAGTCAAAGCATCAAGTGCCGTCAAGTGTATAAGTCCTCTTAAACTGGCAGAGGTATTGTCGGATTATTTCTAATGTAGAAGGTGGTCGTTACGGAGCAAACCAGAGATTAGCCCAGGCAGCCTGAATAGGGGCGCTTGGGAGGCGGGGTTACTGTTTACCCATATTTGCTCCCATGTGGCTGCATCATCAAACTCAAGTTTTGCCTTCTGACCACCACCGGCCCTTTGAACACAGAACATAGAATATGTCTCACTCATCTGTGAACGGCACCCCGAACGGAGGTGATAGAGATCGCGAAATGGGATCGTAAGTAGTCTACTTAAATTTTATTTACTCGAATGAAGGATGTTGACCCGCCACCTCCCAATTTGCAGCGCTACAGGTTCTCCTCACGCTAGACGTTCGAACAGGTCTCGTAGCCGCGATAGGTCGGCGAAGTATCCGGACCGTAGCGACCGTGACCGTGAACGTGACCGCGATAGGGACCGAGATTCTCACCGGCGCCGCCGTAGCACTAGTCGAGACCGCCGTTCGTCTGACCGCCGCCGACGCAGCCGTAGCCGTGACTCTCATCGAGACCGAGACTCTCGCCGTGATCGGGACCGCGACCGGTATAGGGACGACCGGGATAGGGGCGGGGATCGTGACAGGCGCCGGGAGAGGGATAGGGACCGCGACGATAGAGAAAACCGCCGCCGCAAACGTGACGACGGAGACCGCGTGTCCGAAGCGCCCGACGATACGAGGGCGAAGAGGATGCGCGAGGACCGTCAGGACTCGATTGGGGCCGAGACAATTGGAAGGGGAAGTTCTGTACGAGATCATTCGCGTGAATCTCGTAGGTCCGATTATCCGAAGGAGCCCCAGGCTGCGCCAGAGTGAGTTCTTGTCTTGAGTTCCAAGTCGAACGACTTTGGCTAATTTTTTGCCTGCTGTGATAGG